>JAXQQM020059626.1:0-44994 GCA_034641835.2 Pinus albicaulis | reverse complement strand
CATCATGAGGTTCTTCAACTATCTTTTCACCATTAGGAAATCATTCTTGTATCAACTTTGTCAAACCTTCGATGTCTGTTTTTAGATCATTCTTCATGTTTTCCATCTTAGCTTCCATGCCATCCATCTTCTCTTCCACGCCTTTCTTCAAAACTTCCATTTCATTTTTTGTTGCTCTTTGCGAGAGTGAAATTTGTTGCACTTGCTCTTGTAATTTTGATAGATCATGTTGCAATTCTTCATCTTCATGAGTCATAGTAGACCCTTCTGAAGGCTTTATGGGTGTTGAATTATTTTTACGAGGCATCTTTTAGAACCCAATACTGATATGCCCTTGGAATCAATTCAAATTGATTCTTCAAACAAGACTTATGCAATTCGGGAAAAAAAAAAAAATACACACCTTTTTCTTGCTTTTGAGGAGCTCGATATTGAAATTGGATTATTTCTGTAATTAAAAATCTTCGATATCTAAAATTCAGCCCTGTAGTAGCCCTCTGAAGCTTCTTTCAAATTCCATAGGTCTGACCTGATTTGGATTCTCCAAGGCAAAGTTGTGTTCAATCTCCCACAATGACCTAATTCTGGACTGGTTCAGTAGAGCGAACTTGTACGACTTGCCACGTGTCACTGTTTTGTCCTTCGTCTCTGAAATTGATAGCCAAGAAACTACAGGCTGTGTACTTGTGACCACTTTTTACAGCACTCCAATCCAATCCCCAGAGAGAGAGTTATTGAACTTTTCCCACGATCACCTCTTTGAGATGAAATTCAGGAGCCTGAAAAAGCACTACCTTCCACAAATCATATCTCCAAAAATATTGCGAACCAAGCTCTGAAATTTTTTGACGAATTTCCTCAGGATTTCAGCTTTGCACCGTATGAATTTCAGATTCTGAACCTTCGTAGAAAAAAAATTATAGCACAAATTCCATGATGACCTGTTTAGGAGCCTGAAAAATACCTGACTTCCACAGATCATATCTCCGAAAATATTGCGAACCAAACTCTGAAATTTTTATACAAGCTTCCTCAAGATTTTGGCTTCGCACCCTAAAAATTTCAGCTTCTGAAACTTCGTAGAAAAAAAATTTATAGCAAAAATTCCACGATGACCTGTTTGGAGCAACGAAACCCTAGAATCCAAAGCTCTGATACCAAATGTTGTGTAACCAGCTCCAAAAAGAAGAAGAAAAGAGACATAAACGCCTTAGAAATGAGCCACTTCGAAGGGGAAACCTCCAATACATTACATAAATGAACAATTCTTGGATGGTACAACTTACAAAACCTCCTTTCTATATATAGGAGTCCATGGGGCCATAATGTAATCCTAGTGGGCCACAATGTAATCCTAGCCGACCTAACAATAATAATTTAAGGGCACAATAATAACAAAATGGGGGTTACAAGGGTAAAATAATAACAATAAGGGGGTTACACTAACAACAATAAGGGACTATACTATTAATATAAGGACCTAACACCAATTCTTCATCTTGGATGAAAATGCTCAATCTTAACTCAAACTATCCAAGCTTTCATTTGACTCTAACATCTATTTTGACTTCAAGCTTTTGCCCAAATAATTATGATAGTGGATATTTTGACTTAATTCAAGTTATACAGTCCTCCAACAAACATACACCCCTAATACATTTTAGGATGTAAAATCTTCATTCTCTTGCATACTTCATTCTTATGAAAAATCATCAGTTTGCCCTTATCATTTCACATGGTACTGAAGTCTTTAGTCGAAATTCAATCCATGTTTTCAGAGATTTATTTTATGGTGAAAATAAATAAACCATTCACTTTTCAACATTCAAAAATACCTTTCTGAATTATCATACCTTATGTCATGTTAAGTTTTAAACAAACCTTCTCTTCGCAATCTCAATTCTCTGGTTTCCATTCTCTGTGTCATCTTTGTCATTGTTAACATCGCATGCCCTTCATACCATAAGCTCGTCATTTTAATGCAAACATTTTTTTTGCACTTTTATGCACCACAAAACATCTATTCACATCTCTTCACCTGTGTACAGAGAACATGTTTTTAACCTCTTCAATGAATAATGTAAAACTCGTACATCACTCTCATTCTGAATAACACCTCTTTATATGCCGCCATATGATGGTAAAAACAAAGGTTTTACATATCAAGCAATTGTGGTTGGCTTGTGTTTTCAACCATAAACACAAATCACAAAATTCTCCTATTTCCAACTACAAGTTTTGATCCAACATGATGCAACTAAATTTGTTAATATCCACACCATGCATAATTAGTCATCGTATATATTATAAGATGCATGCTTCTCTTTATATCAAGGTTTAATACCCTTTTGTTACTTGATCCAAGTGAAAGTTTTCTCGGGCTTCATAATTTAAAACCCAAACATTCACCATAGTTTAGGTTAAACTCATATCTCTGCTTTATTTCTAGCCCATATCACATCACAATCCTTTACTGGATTTCATTTAACCAAAATTTTATGTTATAATGTCAACATAACACTTTATAACTTACCAATCCATCAATCCAATGATTTCACGATCAATAGGCCACACATATCTCAAGGCTCTTCCTCCACTCTCCATCGTCGATTTTGACTTCCATCTCATGCTCATCAAATATATCCTCTCCAACCCGTGTTCAACAAAACGGCATATTTCTCAAAATTTGTAGATCTAAACAAAACACTTCGCTTTTGCATTAAAAAAAAACAAAATAAAATTATCTTCCGAGAGACAGAAAATGATCCATTGCCAATTAATCATTGTCATTGTATTTGATGGTGACAATCACCCTCTCAAAAACCAAATACGCAGAGTAGAACCCACACCAAGCTAACCAATCATGCTAACATCAACTGCAAGAGGGATCTTCTGACCTTGTTTCACAAATCGATGGCAGTACCAGACTTCCACAATCTCCAGCACTTTATTGCATCAGGTACAGCGTTGCATAGATTCCAAAAGTTGGACCAAAGTATCCATGGCTTCCATTGATTTCAACGAATTTCCCCTCTCAGCTCCAACCCAAACAAGATCACGTTGCCTTTCAAATGTGGAATCCGTTCTTACAAATGCTTCCCATGGTCCATACAACAATCATATTACATTTAAAACGTGTTTCTCTGCACTAATCTTCACGCAATGACTCAACACAGATGACAAGCCACTATCTAGTAATGTTAGCGTAGTTCCTCAACGCAATCTTTATGCTTGAACCACGTTCATATAAATCAACATGGCAACATCGACTAACACAATTTCTATAATTTAGCTCCACAAATCGTATATGCTCGATGGTACTGACCTCAACGCCAATGACATGTCACTCTGCAATACAGGGAATTCGAACTACATACGCCAAAACATGAAATACTAGTACCAAAAATGATGTAGAAACACAAGTTATACTTACAAATTAGTGTAGCAAAATTTTCAACTTTGCTAAGGCCCAAGCTTACTCTTCAAATTGATGGAATTCTAATTACTTTCCTTTTTATGCCTATGGTAACAGACTATTGCATCATATATGCAAACTCCATTTTTTTACCATATTCGTTGATTCCACAAACGATCATTGTAACTGTATAACATAATTAAAATTGCACCGAAAACACAACTCATTCAATTTAATATTGAGCCTACGCTCATCTCAACCCAAACCAAAATGAAAATATTGAATCTATTCATAAACAATACCACCGGTCTTTCAAGAATTTATGACCAAAATGATTTCGACTTGTGGCACCATTTACTGTGCGTGCTATGCTTTGCCGCGACACGTTACAGTCATAATTCATGTTGTTTGTGAATGGCCCACACCACGGCTCTGTGCGTTGTCATATTCCATGGCCTGCTGTTGTGAACTGACTGCATTTTATTTGAATGCATTGTTTACAAGATATATGTCAAACGTTCCGTCACCTGGATCCCACGGTTGCATTTACTCTTGCACAGACTTCATGAATTAAAACCATAAGCCAAACCACAATGCCGCAATATGGAATTACAGTGAACTTACACCACTGCTCCCCTCAATACATTTCCTGTAGCATTACTATTGTAACGGATGCTGCATCAACGCCTTCTTGATGGTATCTTGGCCTGCGTTCACACAAATACTCAGTCTGGCCTCACTCCACTGTGGTATATTAAGACTGTTCTCTCATGCAAGGTTGTTCTGAACGCCCTTCACTACAATATTAAAACTATGCACAGTCTGACCACATGAAACTTGACTTCCTACAACTCATACATTCATATACAACATATACATAATTCAATCAACTTTCTCCCAGGCAATCCGACCTGCTCTCCTCGCTAACAAGAAATCAAACAAAATAGCTTCACTGTAGGAGAGACTCATCCCCAACTCATCTCCTTTGCTTTGATACCAAATGATGCCAAGATACGGGTTAAATCCGATCCTCGCATATAAAACAGTGTGTTTTCTCTAACATGCAAACACTCATCTAATTCTTCATTAAGAAAACAATTTGCAGCTTAAAATATACATACAGGAAAGGAGAGAGAGCCATCAACATAAAATTGCTGATATAATAATAAACATAATGAAATTTACAAACTCCAACATTTGGCCAAATATTACAATGAATGGCCTTTTAGCTCTCAGCCCTTTACAAAAAGCTCTCAATCTATTCCTCACTCTCTCTATATTCTTCACTTCCTCACTTCCTCACTTGGTTTTCATCCTCACACAATCCTCGTATTTATACATAAATATGAATTTATTCCACTCCATAAATTCCTCCACACAAATCTCAACTAAAATCCAAATTAGATTTATCTTATTTTGGCCTCAACTAAGTCTCGTTTATGGAATTCCTAATCCCTAGATTATCTACCTAATTCCATTCCCTCATATCCTTAATTAATTAAGGAATATTTACAATAATCCTCACATTTATATTTTATCTCCTAATTTATTAAATTTGAGCAAAATAATTAAAACACCTCACCCCCTAAATTACATAAATGAATAATAAAATTTAAGCTTGATGCTCCTGCATCACCTAGGAGAGGATATTTTGGAAGTTTGTCGGCAACCAGGAGGAAGGGTTTCCTAGGTGGTTGGATGCCCTAACTAGGAGCAGATGCTACAACAAGGATTGGTCACTCGTGTTTTGTTGGATGGTAGCGTGAGCGTGGAGAAAGTGTGGATATTGGATTGGGAATTTATGGTATGTTGGAGGACAGCATGATAGTTCCCAACTTGGAGCCCGGTGTGGATCATCTTCATGGACTTAGATGGTTGCTAGAGTGGAAGTTGTTGAGCTCAAGGGTTGACAATCTAGAGGAGCAGTTGAGCATCCTTAGACTTGTGTGTGGAGAATGATTTCTATAGCATATTATAGGAAGTCCTCCTAGCCCGTGTTAATTGTGGGAGATGGAAATCTTGCAATGATAGGTGGTAGCCCTTTGTTCCATATGTTGGTCTTCAATGGAGCAGCACAAGAAGACCATAGTGAGTTGAATTTCCTAAGTAATTGAGGAGCAAAAGTTGGAAGTTGAGAGTTTTTCACAAGTGGAGTTTTGAACAAGTCGACAAGAGTCTTGATGTGTTGTGCCCTTGATGGACTAAGGAACAACTAGTGAGTGTATTGATAGTCGAGATTCAATGGCCAGATGGACTTGGAGCATCGATAGAGGTATGAGTCTCAGATCGGGAGCCGAAGTACTAGGCAGGTATAGGGTATGACCGAGAGGAGCTGAGAGAGTCAACTACATCAGCCAGATGGTCAGAGTATCTTGTTGAGGGTAGATTGGTTGTCGATGGATTGACACCAAGCCCCAGTTTTGTATCTTGTATCAGTGGATGTATGAGGGCCATTATCCCTGGTACGGGAGCCCTAGACTGTTGTATTATATGTTGATTAATATAATGAAGTTGGGTTGAAAATTGTAAAAATTTATCCATATTTTGTGCACTAGTAGATTTATTGTTGTTTATATTTTGTTATGTAAAGTAGTATAGTTGTGATTCTTGGTTTGGTAGCATCAAATATTTTAAGACTCTAACCTAGACCCAATATCGTGGAAAAACAACATGGTATCAGAGCGTATATGAGCTACTTTGAGGGACAATGAATCGGAGTGTGCACAGTGAAGCAACTTAGAGGGAGTAATGTGTGTCTATATCATGCAGTAGAGTGTTCAGCTGAAGACATGGAGATGTGGGCTTGACTGGATTGGCAGCGAGATTGGTTGGGAGTTCTGGTGGATTGGTGGAGAGCTTGGTGAACAATAATTTGTTATAGGGAAGATTGTTGATCATGGAATTCCGTTGATTTTTCATGGATGGTTGGGCCAGCTCGAGGATTGCTTTGGCATGGACGAGATCAGGTTGATCAAGATGGCTTCATGTCATGGACTACAAGTTTGAAGGCTAGAGTCTTCATCAGATTGTGATGTTTCACATCCAATATTGGATGGATTTGCATAAGTCGTATTTGATCCAGGAGGATGAGTGCTTGCAGTATTGATCTAGTGTAGATCATGTAGTCTCAGAGGGATTCTAGCTTCAGAGGCAGAAACCCTATGGAGGTTTGGGATCTTCATGTTCATATGTGATGAGGCATAGGCACTACTAAAATTGCAGGGTTCATTCTACAAAGTATGCTACAATGATGGACACCAGATGGGCTAGTGTCACCGCTATTGATGGAGACTTCATAGTGTTATAAGTACCTCCATCGTTAAGAGGGAGTGTTATGATTTGTATCTTGGTGGGTACTCCAAGCCTTGAAGATCTAGGGTTTCGAGGAAGGAGCTTCAAAAGTGACCTTGTGGGCTTGAAATCCAAGCTTGGGGTTTTGCACCCATAGATGTTTGGGCCAAAACCGTTATGAGATTGCGGCATGTGATGGATAAGGACGATAGTAGATGATGAGATGAATCCAACGCATTGAGAATCATCTGATTCTGAGTTTTTTTTGAAGAGACATTATTTTTTGAATTTAATGTGTGGGTTTGGTCAAGGTTGGCTAGGCGTTTAGAGACCTTGTGACAAGTTGTCAAGCCCACACATGTGGCTTCATGGATCCCTTGTATTGTGTATAAATATAAGGTGGAAGAGAGTCATTTAACATATCCAAGAAGCATCTTTCATAGTCTACACATCAAGAAAGGCCGAGTGCAGGAACGCGCGAGTGCAGGAACATGCGAGTGCAGAAACATGCAAGTGCAAGAACGTGCAAGTGAAAGAACACGAGAGCAGGAACATGTGAGTGCAAGAACATGAATGTAAGAATGCACGAGTGAAGGCAAAGTGAGTGAGCGTTGAGCGTGTAGCAGACTACACCAGGGTGACGCATAAGTTGCACAGGGCTAGGTATGTATTGTATTGATGTGTTAAGGGCATTGATGCTAGTGGATGGTGTCCTAGGAGAGGAAAATTTGGAAGTTTGTCAGAAGCCAAGAGGAAGGGTTTCCTAGGTGGTTGGATGCCCTAACTAGGATCAGATGCTACAACAAGGATTGTTCACTCGTGGTCTGTCGGAGGCTAGCATGAGAGTGGACCAATTGTGAATAGTGGATTGGAAATTTATGGTCTGTTGGAGGAAAATGTGATAGTGCCCAAGTTGGAGCCTGGTGGGGATAATCTTCATGGACTTAGATGGTTGTTAGAGTGGCAGTTTTTGAACTCAAGGGTTGATGAAACAGAGGAGAATTTGAGTAACCATAGACTTGTGAGTGGAGAAGGACTTCCACAACAGATTATGGGTAGCCCTGCTAGACTGTGTTCATTGTGGGAGATGGAAATATCGCAGTGATAGGTGGAAACCATTTGTGCCCTATGTTGGTATTCATTGGAGTAGCACAGGAAGACCATAGTGGGATGAACTCCCTAAGTAACTAAGGAGAAATAGTGGGTAGTTGAGTGTTGTTCACAAGTGGAGTTGTGAGCAACTCGACAGGAGTCTCGATATGTTTTTCCCTTAATCGAATAAGGCGCAGCTAGTTAGTAGATTGGTAGCCAAAGTTCAGTGGCCAAATGTACTTGGAGCATTGATAGAGGCACGAGTTGCAGATCAGGATCCGAAGGCCTGGGCAGGTACAAGGTACAACCGAGAGGAACTAAGACAGTCGACTACATCAGCCAAATGGTCATAGTATCTTGTTGAGGGTAAATTGGTTGTCGATGGATTGATACCAAGCCCCAGTTTTGTATCTTGTATGAGTGGATGTATGAGGGCCATTCTCCCTAGTACAGGAGCCCTAGATTATTGTATTATATGTTGATTAAAATAACGAATTTGGGTTGAAAATTGTAAAAAAATTTCCATATTTTGTGCACTAGTAGATTTAGTATTGTTTATATTCTGATGTGAAAAGTGGTATAGTTTTCATTCTTGATTTGGTAGTGTCATAGATTTTAAGGCTCTAACCTAGACCCAAGATCATGGAAAAAAAACATAACGACTCCATCCTTAATATAAAAAACATATGCTCCCAGATGTGGGTGATTTACAGGGGATTCCATAAGGCGGGCTTATGGGCTGGCAAGTGGCACAGCCACATGGCCACCCATAGGTCTCAGCGGCGGGCATTAAATTGCTTCAACTACTCCCACAAATGCACATTTACTCCGCTCATTTGTCGATGCCATCTCCAATCCTTCAAAATGAATTCGCCTAGTCATCTCCCTCCCTCGCCTCTGTCGTTGAGCTGCAATTTCCCCCTGGAGTCTCGGAGCCGAGCTCCTGAACGCCTATAGGGCGACGCTGTAGTCTCCTCTGTTGTATTGAGGTGGTTCCCGGCTTGCACTTCTCTAAGAGTCTTCTTTGCAGTTTTAATTTCGTCTCTGTGGACAGACGATCCTTGGCTTCTGGGTCCTCGACTCCACTGGTCACTCACCCTGCTACTATCTCGGTTCAAAGAATTCATCCTTCCCACCGTTCCATCATGCCCTATCTGCGCCATCGAATGCGTTGTCGCCGAGGCAGCCACAGAGGCAGAGTTGCTCATCCGTCACCTTCTTCCCACTCTGATACTTCCCCCTCATCTCTGGAGCACTATCATGGACGTTATCTGGCCACTCGCAGTGGGCGTGGTCATGCTGCAAATTCAGGCAGTTCCTGCTCTCCGCCACCGCATCTCGGTTCAAAGCATTCATCCTTCCCACCGTTCCATCATGCCCTGTCTGCGCCATCGAATGCGTTGTCGCTGAGGCAGCCACAGAGGCAGAGCTGCTCATCCGTCACCTTCTTCCCACTCTGATACTTCCCCCTCATCTCTGGAGCACTATCATGGACGTTATCTGGCCACTCACAGTGGGCGTGGTCATGCTGGAAATTCAGGCAGTTCTTGCTCTCCGCCACCACATCCTCCCTCCACCATTTTCTCCCCGACGCTGCCTCAACTAGAGACAACCGCCTCTCCACAACCCACCCACTCTACTCAATTCCATTATTCATGCACCTTGGACTGCCCGCGCATAACTGCAACCATCACCATATCCTTCAAAGAGGAACCCACCAGTGCAGCTTTCCTTCTACCTAGAAAATTGCAGAAGTATTCCAACCAAGGAGCTCCATCCGTAGCAGAGAAGAGTGGCCCAGCTTCCAGTAGCAAAATTAAAGGTACCAATAGCAGCAGCGAAGATTTGACGGGTGGTAAAGACACCCCTGGCAAAGCTCATGACACCACGGAGTCCCGGAACGCTGCAGATGCCACCCACGACAAGCTTGCAGACGACAACAATGAGTATAGGTGTCTTATTGTGGAAGAGACACCTACCTCTCCAAATGATACCTAAGTACTCGGGTTCTTTCTGGGTTCTGGTTTCTGGTTCCAATTTTTTTGGGCCTTTTTATATGGTTTCTGGTTTTAAGGTTTGTCTGATGACTCCAAACATTTATCTTTTTTCCATGTGTGACGCTAGTTTCCTCTTTGTGGGCAGCGATAGAACAACCAAATGGACTGGTTTCCCCTTTGAGGGCAGTCCCTATTTTGTTATTTTGGAGAATTATGCCTTCGGAATAGGCTAAAACTGCAGAGGCCCAAGACTCCATGTATTTTATGTTACATTAATAGAAATTAGTCTTATTTAGAAAGAAAAAAAAAAAAAAAATATATATATATATATATATAACATATGCAACTTGAGCACCAATATTCACAATGCATGAAGTCAAAACTTCATTTCCAAATGTCGTAGAATACTTTCCTGGTGGATTATAGTAGTATTGAACTACAAGTCCCACAAAAATTGTTTCATTTCATGATTGTCAAATGTTTCTGAACCTATTTTCATCACCTTTGAGATTATTTTCTTATTCTTATTTTTTTTCCTCTCAAAATATGCGAACAATGCCATGTTCTCCAAATCATTGTCCAAGATTTCATCGAATTTCAAATACATTTCCTTAGCAATGGAATCTTGCAAACCTTCAAGCTTAAACTTCTAATAAATAATAACATAGATGAAAACATCAAAGATATCAGTCAACTTCTTGAATGGTCATGTGGAATGCGAACTGTCACAACTGAAGGAAATATCTTCTAGACATAAAATTCTACTAGAAATAATAAGATTTTCCTTTTGAACATGTCCATGTCAGTTGTAAAATCCATTTCTAGACAATTTTTTCTTTACAAGGTTATACTACAACATGCCTATCGTTATATCCAAATTCTTCCATTAGGCTTGTTAATCAAAAAGAGGTTAGCATGGAAATTTTTAGGTCACAAAGTGTAAACTCATTCCAAACATTGGCTTCTTCAAAAGCACAAAATCCAAGTATACGAAAATTATACACTTGTAATGTCAAGTTGAGGAATCATTAGCTTGTGAAATTAAGAACAAAAATCTTTAGGAGAATGTTGTCCTTTAGAGACCTCAAGATACAATAATTGGAGTCCAAGTATGACACTTTCATAATGCTATCTAGGGCATTGAACAGGAAAATGAGCAAGAAATTGAGAAAGATATAGAGGTTGAGGAACCATTAGTGACAAGCGATGTTGGTGTATTGGCACCAAAGGAAGAAGACCAGGCCAGGGAACCGAGAAAGAATTCAACATGTCCAATTTATTTGGATCTAGGCATCAAGGATTGACTCCTAGACCATGGATTTTTTGGTGCACATGTTTTCCTTTGTTTTTAAAGAATTATTTTTGTTACCCCAAAAATGTATGGATATTTTAAATAATTTTTTAGCAATACGAGTAAATTTCTATGAGAAATCAAGCTAGATATACTTTCATTAATAACCCTTCCAAACATATCCTGTTAGACTTGCTTGTGGTGAATTGTGTTAGAAGATGATAATTTTCGCAAATCCATTTAGTATCAACACAAAGTCTCATTGAATATATTGTATCATTGTCATAAGCATTCAACAGTAGCAAATGGAGGTGAACGTTATGCATCAACAATGTTGGCATTCTATAGGAAATAATTTTAAGTAAGCTCTATATTAGAGGAGATTTTTTACCAAGAAGTACTGTAGGAAATCATATTTTGTTTGCTTTTATTAACCTAAACCTTGTAATCGTGATTATTTGTAGTTGTGCCTCACCTCTGCAATCCAATTTTTTCATGTTTATAGTGAAGAAATTTCAGGTAGAAAATATAGATGATGACAAAGGGATAAGAGGATTTTGCATAACATGCAAAGATTTCATTAGCTAATTGACCAATAAAATAAAGATAACTCATATGTTTATCTTATGTACTAGGTGGAATGATGATAGCTAAGTTATATAAATCAGAATATGACTTATGCCGAAGGTTATGATAGCTAAGATGACTTAGGTGGAATCCTAAGTATATGTTACAATAGAAGGTTGAGAAGGCTTATTATCGCACCATGTTCATGTCACTTTTCCATCAACTAGATTACATGTGAGGATGAATGTAATGTCCCTAGAGAATTTTCTCCCTTAGGGTTTCAAAAATCCAAGAAATATTTCACCAAATTAAAAGTATCCTCTAAAACCTTTACCAATGACAAATACGATACAATAGTGAATAACTAAGCACCATTAATAGAATATACCAGTTTCTAGATTTCACAAGCTCATTCCCTAATGCAATTCTAGCACTGGTCCATTAATAGTATTCCAGAGATTTCTTTGCAACCATTCTCAGCTCATGAACATGAAACCATGTATGTGGAACTTGAACCACAATTCACACAACAATTGTAGTATAATTAACTAGTAAAGTATTTACTATTTAATGATTCTACTAGTCTACTAGATCTAGTCCTCACCTTATAGAAAGCCTTAGAAATCAATCCTCTTTTGGGCTTCATGTTGTTACTTATTACTTATCAATTTCTGGTACAAACCCAACGAAATGATCATTGTTATCCTAGTATGGTCTGTTATCTATTAAAAGGAAAAATATGGCCCTTACTACTTCAAAGAATGATTTATTCCTAGATCGCTTCCCTAAACATCCTCGGGATGGATTTAGGGTGGTGTCACTACCTTAAGTAGCCTTAGGAAGGAAAAAGCAACCTTAGACCATGCCCTAATGTGCCTTTGGTCAACCACATGAAATTCGAGAGAGTTTCCACAATGATTTTATTTGTTGATCCATCCACAGTTAGTCATTTGTGCCTTAGATAGGGCCTTCGCTACCTCGATCCCCCTCAGTCAAGATGTCAGTGATGAGGTAAATCCAAGATATATCCTTTGTTGCTTCAAGATGTCCATAGAATTATAATTTGCTGCCATGAACCGGAATTTCAGTAACCATGTAAGCCTCGATAAATTTCATCCTTTATTTCCAAGCCAATTCAAAGGTATCTTAAGAGCTATCTCATTTCCCTACCACAGAGAATTCCTTTTTTTCTCAGGATATCCTCAAAATTAGCCCTTGTTTCCCTGAATCTGAACTTATGTGACTAGATAAGCTTCAAGAAATACCTTTGCTACTCTTGAAATAAAATTTAGTGATCAAGAAAATAACCATAAATTAATTGCTTCCTTGCTTGGAAAACCAAACCAAATATGCTCCAAAATATTATGTTGTTGAAATAGGACAAAGAGGGAGAATACTGGCTAGGGTTGGAATTTGTAGTCAGTAGAATATTGTCTCCTTTGAATGTTTATACTAAAGAAAATTTGACATTAATAAATTATGGATATTTTTGAATAATATTTTGAAGGTACAATAGTTCAAGGTTGTTCATTCACATTTAAGTTACTGAATCACTATAGAATAAAATTTTCGAACTACTTGTGAGCTACATGGAGTCCTGTAAAAGATAATCTACTGCCTAGTTTCACCCTAAAATTCCTATTTTCAAATCTAGAACATATTGCAAAATATTCTTAAAAGAAGCCATTTGCAGTGGGCACTTCAGATTCTCAAAGTCGCATGGCAATAAAACAGGACCTATAAAATTAGGAAAATTTTCAAGGATAATTCCCCCCGATAACTCTACATTCACCAATCAAAACAAAAAACTTGGCAAGATGTAAAACAAAAAGGAAACACTTTAAATGAGTTTTATCAAGATGAAAATTGTAAAAAGTACTAAACATCAAGCCATTTGACCATATTAGCCTTGTCTATATTAAAATTTTCTAATTTTTAAATCTTAAGTGACAATCATAAACAAATAAAATAAGATTCACATCGAATTCTGAATGGAATAAAATTTTTCCACAAAGACACCAAAGCCCGAGGATAAACAATTTAGGAAAAACCAAAATGGAATTTGATTCATCCATCCTTGCATCTATGTTAAGATTCTTCTATTATTAAAAAAGTTGAGTATATCTCTTGAATATCTATAAGAAAGTAATAAAACTTCAGAACAAGTATATAAAAATTATACAAGAGGATTTGTTGAAGATAACTAAGAAAAACTCCAAGTGCCAAATCATTCTAGAATAGGATTGACATCATGGGGGTATATTGATTGATCCATGCCAAAAGAATTTATGAGTCTTGCTGAGAGAAAAATCCCACTGAAATTAGTGTAAAGGAAAGAATCTTCCAGAAGTAGTAGATGCATAAAAAGGGACCAATGATCAAGTGCCTAACATCAAGTGCAAAAGGAATTAATGGGCTCAAGAAAATCACTTGAAATGAGGATAATAATTCCTTAGAAAGCAAATTGCATCCATACTCAACCAAATGGCCATAGGGGGTTTTCCAAAAGTATGGACAACAATAAAATCAAAATGAAAGAAGGATTGTCAATTAATTTCAGCTAAACTTCAATAAGAAGATAAATTAGGATGTATGCACAATGAAGAGACTCCATGTATATGGAAGGAAATTGTCTTAATCTAGGAACACACAACACCAATGACATTATACAAGTGTGAGGCATGGGAACTAGACACAACTAGAGAAACTAGAGGAATTAGATTGAGATACCATAGAAACACTTGATGACAACTTTCCCTAGAATATAGGTAAGGACTCCATATCAAATACTTCTCGCGGAAATATAATCATGCCCAAGGAAGATAATACCATGCAAAAAAATGGTAGAAGCTACATGCAACAAAAGGATGACCAACAAGATCCACCAGGAAGAATTCAAATGAGTAAAATATATTAGACCAACAATGTAAGAGGTGGTTCAATAACTAGTATATAGCACAAGAAAGTTTCTCTTTATATAAATAGGAGTTGAAAATACACATACAATAATGTTATAGTAAAGGTGATACGAAAATAAACCCCAAGAGGAAGAAACAATACTATAAACATAACTTCATCTCGCAGGGAGAAAACAAAATTCAGGACTACTTGAAACTAAATATCCATTGGAGAGAAAACTAAATGTTGGCTTGAACAAGAACTAGCTCACACTGATTAATACATGAAATAGGAAGATGGAAAGAACCCAAGGGATATAGGAAAAAAGGAGCAACATTTACTATTGAATTGTGATGCATATAAATACATCTAGAAGGGAGCACAAATAGAGATCAACAATTCCAAGGAAGCATCCTATGAGTGTGTGTTAAGGAATAGCCAAGAGAACCTCAAAGATTTACCAAAAACCAATCCAACTAGGTAGCTGGGTTGGGAGACCCACCCATGGGGACAAATCCAATTAAGTAACCCAAAATTTCTTTGTACCACACATTGCATCATGGGCTTTAAATTTATTTTTCTTCCCTTTATACAATGGAATGTTTCACTAGTTCTAAGCCTTTATTTCCCATAGGCTAGTTTCCATCATTGACATTTTAGCAAACTTCACTTCAACTTTTTTTCCATGTATAAAATTCAGTACATGTCAGAAAAATAAATTTAAAAATCATTGCATTCAAAGGTTAACCATATATTGTCATAGAACTTGCTTTAATTTCTCTATGAGTGAAAAGTGGCTTTTGAAAAATGTATTTGTTGCAGCCAAAATTCCCCATCGTCAATAACACAGGTAGATACCTTAAGCTTCATGGGTTTGAACCTTTCACTGAAATTAATTAAATCAATGCCATGTACAACTCGAAAATTTCATGCCTATTTTATAGGACATAATTTTATCTATTTTCCATTGAGAAGATATCCTCAAGACTTATAGTTTCTAAGTCAAATTTTCACAAGTTTCTAGAGATTGGATGAATATTTCTAAAGTTAGTATTCACTAGTTAAAAGATATGAAACAACTTAATGGATTTATTCATTCTTCCACTGAAGATCTAAGTATTATAGGAGCCATATTATAAAAAAATATTGCCTCTCTACCCCTGTATATTAAAATCATATTAATGCTCTCTCAATAACAGTGCATGATTTAGGAAGGAATTCAAAATAAAATCAATACGCAAGGTGAGTTTTGGAGTTTAAATTAAAATTTTCAAACAAGCAAGACAATTGCACAAGTTAATTTGTTAAATTTTTTACCAAATATAACAAAAACAAAACAAAGTGGTATGCTCATTTTCAACAACATTGATAGAACAAATAGTATTTATGAATTTTTTAATGGAGCTATACAATTTTTATGGAATAGACTTCTAGATTTATAGGGAAAAAAATCTACATGCCTTGGAAAATATCCCCACATAGCACGGTACTCATAACATACTCAATTTTCCTTTAGAGAAGGGCATTGGTGAGAAGTTATCTGCTCCTCAGCAAAAACTCTGCAGCTACTCATTACCTTCTTCTTAACAAATATGCAGCCCAAATAGCTGATAGTTTCGATGCAACCTTAGAAATAATATGTCTATGTGAAGTATCCATGAAAATTTGTGAAGGGGCTTCTTTTAAGGCTGATAAAATGTCCTTTTTTCCTTCAGGAGGTAGGTCCAGACAATCTGTACCATTCATTTCCAAGTCAACAACCTAAATGTCCAAAATAAGAAGCATAAGTAGGTCTACATTTAAGAGCACAAAAAAACACATGTCCTCTTCAAAGAATAGTTTTGGTTAGATGAATGACATGTTGAATTCAAGGGCTTATTAAATCCAAGTATTTATGCTTCATCAAGAATTCCATGATACTTTGTAGCATTTCAACAATGGTCCCTTGGGACAAGTGCTCTAGGACAGGGCCAGTATAATTCATAAGCCTAAGCAATAATAGATCATCCCCAGTACATAGGACTTCAACAAATGCAAAGTCTACATCTCTTGTACGTAGAAACTTTACAACACGTGTCCAAACACTCCAGAAATAGTACCATGTCTTGATCTACTAGAAGGTAAATTTTCAATGCTAGTGTCCAAATATTTTGGTCTTGAATTTTATTTTACAGATTCCAACTTTGTTTTCCCATCCTCCCCTACAACCTGTATAGCAAATTAACCTAATCCTTTTAGGCTTTCCAAACACTTCTTGTAAAGGGACCTTCACCAAACCTATTCATGTCCAGTGATCTAGTCATTATTTTATCTCCTTTCAAGCTCTCTAATATAGGATTCTAGGAGCTGTCTTAAATAGACTCAATACTCTCTTTCCTTGAAGCCCCTCTAATCTACCAAGGATTTGACTATAAAACCACCATGCATGCATGTATTCCTTCTATTATTTGGGTTATATGTTGTTCCTCCAAATTTACTTAAGGATGACACATCATATGTTGCAATTCTTATGGTTGCATATCTTCAATCACTTTTCCTTCAAAACTTGGAGCTTAAAAAATATGTACTGGGGAACTTATAACATGTACCCCTGCCACATTTAATACTAAATTAGATATCCTACCTATAGATATAGATAGATCATGAGCCATTTCATCAAGTTTGTTTTAAACTATGAACCCTTGATTTTAAGGATTGAATACCTTCTTGTGAGCTTCCTATAAAATTTTGGCACAAAATAAAAAAAAATAAAAAAAAATTGTTAATTACCAAAGATTTCAAAGACAAGAGACTACAAAAGTGTTAATTTTAGTTAACGATGGTATGTTATATGCTTAGATAAATTTACTTCAATCTTTCTCATTATCCCAATTCTATTTCCTGTTTAGAAATCGCATTAACATTAACATTAAATGTTAATAGAACATAAATAAATAACTAGAAGACAAGCCAAGCAAGAGGACACAATAATTTGGTGGATTCCAGGGAAAAAACCCAATGTGGGGAAAACACTTTGATCAAATCTTCTTATTATTCTTCAAATTCATCAGAGAGAGAAAGTACAATTTTCAGCAGTCAACAGAATGTACTAGCCAACAAAGTCAACGTTGGAAAAACCAAAAATATGCCTCCCAATGGAGCTTGGTCAAACCCAGTCAAAATCAACCTCAAGGAACAATCAAAGTCATCCCAAAATAGTCCGCAAATTCTCATTCAAACCTGGTAACCGCTGCGGTTAATGTTGCAATCAAACAGCCCAGAACTTCTCGATTTTAATGCCACCAAACTCAGCCTCCCAAACTCGGATTCTGTCCCAAAAATCAAAGTCAAAATATGTGAGTTGACCTAAGGTCAACGCTGGTCAACGTTGCTACAGAAACCCTTAAACAATCTGAAAATCATAGTTGCCCTTTCACACGTGTGGAGGAGAGAGAATGACTTCTAAGGTTGTACGAACCAATGAGGGGGAGAGAGAATGTGAGATGAGATGATGTCCAAATGAAGTTTGAGTCTCTCCTTTTTATATCCATCAATGAGGGTGTGTGACACATCTTTTGGGACTTCTGAGCCTACATTACATTCTCACTGACCTTGACAATTGCACATGTGAGAGAAAATAAATTCAAAATTCTACTTCTGCTCATCAAAACAAGATGATATTTAGATCAATATTGCACCTCTCCGAAATAGGAATCCAACAAAAATATCATCTCCATTATATGAGCAATGAAAATTGGAGTTTTTCCCTAGTTTCCAAATTTAACACTCCCTCTCAACTAGGGAGAACTCCACCTGTCAATCCATTTGTCAACCTATGCAATCCTGTCATCCAGTACCATCATGTACCATCATATATCATCCTATCATCCTGTTTCATCTTGTTGTCTTTGTACTTTGTCGGCTCTGCTCTGTTGTATGAAGAAATAATGAAGAATATTTTGTCAAGAGTGAATCACAAGACCTTTCCACTCTCCACTGACTTGAAGTCAATTTAGAGGTAAAAACCTCAACCAGACTTGATCCCAGATCAAATTTTTGGACACAACCCATCCTAGACATAGAGAGTACGGCAATACACAATGCATCCATCAGTAATGCTATGGTGTCTATCTGCATTTCCAAACTCATTGGCCAGATGAGAGGTACTTCCCATGAGTCCTGGACTACATGGGTAGGATGTATGTGGGGCATAGATCAAGAGAG
This sequence comes from Pinus albicaulis, assembly GCA_034641835.2. Lineage (NCBI taxonomy): Eukaryota > Viridiplantae > Streptophyta > Pinopsida > Pinales > Pinaceae > Pinus > Pinus albicaulis. Next base: position 26,240 of record JAXQQM020059626.1, on the reverse strand, counting down.
GGTGAACCAGCTCAATATCATAACGATGGGGAAATAGCACACCAACAAGGTAAGGCGAACCTAGCCCTGTGGTTTCTTATAGCTCCAAGAAGCTATCCCCAAGCCCCTTGGAGCTCCCAAAGCTCAAAGTCCAACTCAAGCAGGACCCTCATAAGAGGGTTTGTCCATGATTCCAAGCTTCTCATGGAAGGTTAAGAATTCTACCTTCCCTAGGGGCTTTGTGAGAATATCTACGACCTGCTCATGAAGAGCCTTACGGTGCCTTGTTGTACCATATGATGGATAAAGTGGTACCTGATATCAATATGCTTGGAGCGATCGTGGAACACGTGATTCTCTGAAATTCGAATCCCGCTTTGGTTGTTGCAAAGGATCACGTTTTTATCCAGCACATGCCAAAAAATCTCACTAAAGAGATTTCTCAACCAAACAACTTCACAAAATTCCACACTTGTTGAAATGTATTCGGCCTCGTCGGTGCTCAAAAAAATGATTTTTGCTTCCTGCTCCTCCAAGAGATCAAAGAGGAACCTAAAGTGAAGCAACATCCAAATGTGCTTTTACGATCCACCACACTTCCTGCCCAGTCAACATTGGTATGTCCATGGAGCCTTATACTCCCAATAGTGTATCTCAACCCATGGTTGATTGTGCCCCAGAGATATCTCAAGAAATTCTTGGCACCAATCCAGTGAATGTGATGATACTCGACCATGTATTGACTCAATGTGTTCACTACAAAAATATATCCATACGTGATTTCACTAAGAACATCAAGGCCCCTACAAGTTGATGATACTCGATAGAATTTCCCAAATCAAGCCCAGCAGCACTTCCACGCAACTTCTTAAATTTGAGTTCTATTGGAGTAGTCACAGACTTGCAGTCCACCATCCCAAACCTTTCCAACAACTTCACAATATAGTTTCCTTCAGAAAGAAAAATCTCACCTAGATTTTTCTAGACCTCGAGGTCTAGGAGTAGTGCATCAGTCCTAGGTACTTCATCTCAAAAACAGAAGCCAAATCCCTCTTACATTAATGAATAAGAGAGTCTGCACCTGTTAGGAAGAGATCTTCTAAATAGAGAACCAGAATGAGAGGCTTGTCATTTTCAACCTTAAAGTAAAGGTTTGGATTAGCATCACTTCGAGTAAATCCCAGCTTCATCAAGTAGCTATCGATCCTCTCATACCAAGCCCTGGGGGCTTGCTTCAACCCATAGAGGGCTTTCTTCAACCTGCATACGTGTGTATCTCTATATCTAACTTTGAACCCCAAAGGTTGTTCCACGTAGACCTCTTCCTTGATTGAGTCATGTAAGAAGGCAGTCTTGAAATCCATTTGATGTAGAATCCATCCTTCTGATGCAGCAAGGGAAATGATCGAACATATGGTGGTGTAGAGGGAAACAGGTGTAAATATTTCATCATAGTCTATACCTTCCTTTTGAGAGAAGCCTAGGGCAACAAATCTTGCCTTGAATTTCTCAGCACTTCCATCGGCTCCATGTTTGATCTTGTAGATCCATTTTGAGGTGACAACATATTTTTCCTTCGGCCTAGGGACCACATCCCAGACAACATTTTTCATGATTGACTCATATTCTTCGTTCATTGGATCCTTCCAAACTTGGTGCTTCACAGCTTCTTCAAATGTTCCAAGCTGAGATTGTACAATGGTGCTCATGGCTACTAATTATCCTTGGTAACTATTCGGCTTCTTACTTTCACGGAATGTTCCCCTTGGAGAAATATGTCTCTCAGCATCTTCGAGAGTGTCTTTAATCCATGAGGCTCTTCTTTTATTTGAATAAGGTGGATCTATAGGATCTGTTGTTCCTTGAGAAACAATTTCTCGTTGTGTAAAGAAATCTGTGCTCAAGACATTAAAGATTATGTCACAAACAAAATTATATCTGTCCCTGTTTTATAAACCTTCAAACATTAATTATATAATCTTCAAATATTAAACCCATGGAAGGTTCTGCAATGCCATATCCTCCTTATGCTGAAGTGAAAGGATGAAAGAAACAATAAAGAAAGGATTTCAATTTGATATGCTGCTTGAAACAGAATCTATCAGTGTAAAATCCTGAAGGAATGAGTAATGATAACGTTAAAATAGAGGAGTGCCCATTAAGGTTTATTTAACTCTTAAATACACATGTATCTAGAGACCTACGGCTCAAATTACTCCATTTTACTCACAGATATGGAAAACATAATGAAAACTGAGAAACTATTCAACATAAACAGAATGAAGGAAACTTGCAAAAACTTTTCATTAATTCAGTATTCTTCAGTACAAAATTTTAGCTTCAAGGTCCAAAACTCAAAACCTTCTTCCCTCTTCCAATTGTCTTTAAATACAATATGACCAAAACAGTTTCCAGTGACGAAACTGATTCTAACAATTCTAACTAACTCTAACTGCTTAAACTACTAACTGTGATGGAGGCACATGCCTCGAAAAAGTTCTATTACATTTATATGATTTCACTAAAAAACATAATAAAAATTTGAAAGTTTCTAATCTATCTGAACTGGTGCTCCTAAGATAGTTGTTGTCTCAACAACTACTTGTGGCTGAACGGCTACTTGTGGTTGAGCGGCTGGAGTTGCTGTGTCCATTGAAAATCTCTTGCATTCTTTCCATAGCTTATCCTGAGTTGTCGAAGCATCCTTGTAACTAAGATATTCCAATCTAAATGCAACAGCCTGACTGTGAGTAAGACTTCATGTGAATAATGTCTTCACCATCCATAGCAGATGGAAATGCCTTTGTAAGAAGTTAAACACCGTTTCTCCCTTTAGAACTTATGTCTTTTCATGTCTGCCATCTGCTCTGCTTTTTGCAAATGTTAACTGATCTTCATAAAACTTCCATGACATTATATCTCCTTTCTCAGTCCAGCATGAAGGCAAACCTGTTCTTCTTTGTATTTTTATCATTGGCATTTACAACACCATCTTCTTCAACGCCAAAAAGTTGCCTCTCAACGCCCATGGGCAATTACATGAACTGAAAGTCTGCCCTGAAAACAACACAAGGTATGCATTCAACGATGACTGACTCTGAACCCAAAATGCATTTTCAATGTGCTCATCCCGAACACAATGGTCTTCAAGAAGTCTCTTTGCTTTGTCTACAGATGTTTCATACATGTGCTCCAACCTATAGTTATTTACAAGACTAAAATTTTTCAGAGAAGCCATATTCCAGTAACATAATTTCACCCTTTTTAGTAATGTGAAGATTAACCAATCCATTCTCTGTAAGGACTCCTTTCTACGATCACAAAGATATTTTCTTTTTAGAAAACAATGATAGGATTCAATGGAACAGTTTGTTTCTTGGTTGGCATGACAGAAATTTATGTAACATTTTTCTCGCATATGAAATTTTTCTCCCACCATCCAATTTGTTGAAAAATATTCCAAGAACCGCTCCTCAGCTGCAAAGTCAATATAGAATGCATTTATAGCTCGGGATATCGCATCTGGGTCCTGACAATAATTCATGATTTCACCCAACATTATAAACATCTTTCGGACATTCTTCCCACAAGTGGCCAACTTGTCCATATTCTTCAACCATGCTCTCCTAAAGTGCCATACGCAGAGCAAAACTCGAGATCCAGTTATAGCACTTAATGCATCAATGTCGACCAATGCATCACCTATCATGAAGGCATTTATTGTCCATGTAGGTTGAACTTTTCGACCTCTCTCCATGAGTGCTGGCAAGCACTGTAAGATGTCCGATAATCCATTCTGCGATAAGATAACCCATGCAACAGGAAGAGCATTCTGTTGTGTGTCAAACATGAACAAGGTGTACAAATAATTCATGGGGTATTTGGACAACAGAAAGATGGCGGGAGCACGACTCAAAGGAAAAAGAACCACAGACAAATGAGAATGAGACAATGGGCCATTTAACAGTTACGAAGATCTGCAATAAATGCCAAAATGACATGTTTAAACCTTGACAGTTGTTTCCCACTTTCCTGATGATGTCACTACGGGGGGTCCGGGAGTACGGCGGAAATCTTCAACGTATACCCCCCGTGATGAATCTCAGTCGTTGATCACGGCTCGCTCCAGATTTGACCAGTCAACTACGGGGGGTCCGGTGTTGATAATTAACGAGCTATTTTCCCCACCGTAATGACTAATCCAGAACCCCTCTTCCGCGTTCACCACTTCCGCTCGGGAAGTTGCTCGACGCTTAAGCTCAAGAATATACATATCAAAATAAAGCTTTATGACTACTTTTATGTGCATCGAGCTTTATAAAAACATTTTATTTGTTTTTTATGATATAGTATTAAAACTATAGCATATTTTTTGAATTTCCAGATTTTTTATTTTTTTTTTATTTTTGAAATAAAAAATAAAAAGGATATGCAAAAGATGATCCACAACATCTGGCTCCACTTGGGGATAGTGTTTTTACCACAAAACACTAAGAACCTGCAGATTAGTGTCTTCACCTCGGGCATGGATTCAAACATTGCTTGATGGAAATGTACAATGATCACACCGGATATATACAATGATGATCGAACAGCTGTTTAATGCTGAAAATAATGCTTGAGATATTGCCCATTCACAGGCATATCCAGCACTTCTCCTTCAAGATTTTCCAACATGAAAGTATTATTCCCTCTGACTTCATTAATTTTGAATGGGCCATACCACAAGGGATCAAATTTGTCGTGTTTCCCTTTGTCTTCCCTTCGTGTATCCCATATCAATACTAAGTCTCCCTTCTAAAACATGATTTCTTTGGCCTTCCTGTCAAATATTGTCTTCATTTTCTGCTGATAAGCAAGAAAATTCTCCCGAACTTTATCTCTGTTTTCACTTAGTTCTATTACATTATTCATTCTCCTAATCATGGCATTAGGTTCTGCTTGAGCATCTTGAAGGAAGGAAATCACAGGCTTCACCAATTGGGTGGGAAATAATGCCTGAGTACCAAATACTAATTCGTAAGGTGACTTACCAGTGGATCTTCTAGCAGTCATCCTTGTTGCCCATAGCGCAAACACTAGCTTTGAATCCCAATTCTTTTGATTTTCATTTATTGTCTTCTTCAGGATTCTTACCAATGTTTTGTTAGAAGATTCTGCCAAGCTGTTCCCCTGTGGATGATAAGCTGTAGAATGAGACAATATTACATTGTAAGTCTGACAGAAATTAATGAACCTTAGTGAGCTGAAAACTTGGGCATTATCTGTCACAATCTTTACTGGACATCCAAACCTGCTAAAGATATTTTCTTCTAAAAACTTCATAACAACCAAATCATTTTCCTTCCTGGTGGGGATTGCCTCCACCCACTTTGTAAAATAATCCGTAGCAGTAAGGATCCACTTAAATTTCCCACTGGATGGTGGATTTATTTCCCCAATGAAATCCAATCCCCATTGTCTGAAAGGTTCTTCAACAAAAACAGGGAGAAGAGGTAATGGAGCTAGTTTTTTCTTTTCTGCAAATACCTGGCATTTTTGACAACTTTTGACTGCTTTATAAACATCAGCAAACACATATGGCCAATAGAAACCTGATTTAAATATCTTATGAGCAGTTACCTTCCAGCTGTAATGACCTCTGCACAGGTATTCATGATATTCTTTGATTACTTCTGAAACTTCTTCCTCTGTCAAACATAACAACAACACACCAACAGGGTCCTTCCAATACAATTTTGCTTCAATTATGACATAAGGCTGAGCCTTAAGTTTTAAAGCCCTGTATTTAGTTCTATTAATTGAAGGGGGACAAGAAAGAAATCACAAATAATGAACAATATCCTTATACCAATCCGAGCAGAGAAATTTATACTTAATTGCTATCTTTGACTGATTATCACCTGTTTCTCCATCGACTTCATCCACAGGGGCCAACAAATTAATTCCCAATGCTTGGAAATTTGACTCTGTCAATAATTTTTCCAATCCCAATCCTTTGACCAGTTTGGTTGGTTTTACATCCAGGTCATATTCCTGGATTTTAGCAATCCATTTTCCTCTTTTTCCTTCCACATCGCTCTGTACTAGGACATCCTTTACAGCTGAATTGGGAACATATGCTAAGATTTGAGAATGAAGGACATAAGTTCTGAAAGCTTTCAATGCTTTTACCAAAGCATAAACTTGTTTCTCCAATATATTATATTTCAATTCTACATCTCGGAGAACTTTACTAAAATATGCTACAGGCTGTTCGTGCTTTTCTTCATTTCTCTGTAATAACACAGCTGCAATCGTCGAGGGAGATGCAAAGGAGAAAATTTGAAATGGCTTCAAATAATCCGGAGTGATGAGAACAGGCGCTTCCTTTAAACCTTCTTTAATCCTTTGGAAATATTCTTGCGCCTCTTTGTCCCACTTCACTTCGGCATCCTTTTTCAACATGTCCGATATCTTTTTGACGATTTCTGCGTAATTGGGAACGAATATTCTTAGAAAATTAATTTTTCCAAGAAATCGTTGAATATCTTTCTTACTTCGGGGAAGTGGAATTGACTGGATTGCTTCGACCCTTGTTGGATCAATCTTCACTCCTTCTTTAGAAACAATATGACTCAATAGTTTACCCTCCTCTAGAGCAAACAAAGACTTTTTAGGATTCAACGATAATCCAAACTTTCTACACTTCAGGAAAGTTTTCTGCAAATGTTGTAGATGCTCCTCATCAGATTTTGAAAAAATTGTGACATCATCTAAATAAACTACCACAAACTCATCTCCCACAAATGCGATATCCATTGGTCTTTGGAATGTGGCCCCCGCATTCATCAGGCCAAATGGCATCCTAGCATACATAAATGTTCCCCAGGGTGTAGTGAAAGCAGTTTTCTTTTGATCTTCCTTCTCCACAGCAACCTGATTATACCCTGAAAATCCGTCCACCATAGATAATCTGTAGGCCCCCGTGACTTTTTGTAAAACAAAATCCATCTTCGGCAAAGGATAATTATCTTTCAACGAAGCCCTATTCAAATTCCTAAAATCTACGCACAGCCTTATCTCTCCATTTTTCTTTCGGACTGGTACAAGATTAGAAACCCAATCTGAATATCTGAGTGGAACAATTATTTTGGCCTGCAACAATTTCTTTACCTCCTTTTCAATCAGATCCAACAATAGTGGATTGATTTGTCGGAGTTTCTGTTTATGCGGCTTGACTCCATCCTTTAGTGGGATTTTATGCTGTATGATACTCTTATCATACGTTTTCAAATCATCATAGGACCAAGAAAATACATCTTTGAATTGTCTGAACAGATCCACGTACCTTTCTTTGTAATCCTTCGAGATCCCTTTGAACAATTTGATCAATTTAGGCTCCTGTTGAGTCCCCAAATTGCATTCTTCTACCTGTTCGTCTTGGTTTGCTTCTTCTGATTCACTGCAACGTCATTTGCATCAAACAGTCTTTCGAGAGGCACCAAGCCTCTTGGAAAAACATTGTCTTTCAACTAGATAATCTCCTGACCACCAATCTTCTTTTTCAGAGTTTTACCAGCTAGCTCATCTTCCTCAGTTTCCAAATCAATCTGATGATCTTCGAATTCTTCAATCATCAACAAAAACTGCTTAATCTGTTCATCGTCCTCAAAGACCTGCCAGTGTTTAATGTTATCAAGGATTGAAGGTCTATATCTCATCTCAATTTCATACCTTAGCCTTAGATTGATCGGAGGCTTGAAAGTACTGGCTGCAACTGCCAAAGAATCAGCCATTCTATTCTCTTCCCTTGGTACAAACTGTAAGTTGAAGGCTTCAAAGTAATTTTCGATCAGATCCCAGACCTCATTCCGATATGCTCTTAACCTGGGATGCTTAGTTTGACATAAATTCTTGATCTGTCTTATAATTAATTCTGAATCCCCAAACACAGTCATAGACTGAATTCCCATTTGCTTAGCTGTCTGCAAACTAATGATTAATGCTTCATATTCTGCAACATTATTAGTGGATTCAAACTCCAATTTGAAAAAAAAAGGCACAAGGTTGCCTTCAGGAGAAACAAAAATGAAACCAGCTCCAGTGCCTTCTTTGGAAAACGCACCATCAAAATAACACTTCCATAGCTTGTTCAAATGCAGCTCCTTATGTACAATTTCTGAAGGAAGTTGCCCTTGTGATTCTTCAGCAAATTCTGCATCTTCATGCAGCATGAAACAAGAGAGGTCGTCTTTCTCTTGGCCATAAATTGGTGAATTACATGCATCTTTCTTAGTGGCAGTTTTTTGAAACCTAGTTTCTCTATACAACCTTCTTTCTTCCCCATTGAAAACAGGAATGATAGCATATGTGAAATCAAGCTTCAAAACTCCTCCTAGCTTTGCTCCCCACGACCTAGATAATAGCATACCAAATCTGGCTGGAATATCAGCCACTACCACATCCATCATCATGCTCTTGGCTGGGATTTGAGCCAAAGACACAACCATATCCTTAATAAGACCCACACACTTCACCCTCTTTGAATCAAAAGAATAAAGATCCCGGTATGGCTTAGTGATTTGCAGATTCAATTCTTTCATCACACACAGTGGCATCAGATTGTGGGATGCACTAGAATCTAGCATGCGGTTATGTAGAACAAAATCATGTAACAGAAGTGATATATAAAAAGGAGGGACAGATGAATCTACCTCTTCAACATGAGGTCCAAATGTAACCATTGGTTTCTCTTCCTGCAGATTTACTATATCACCTACTTCATCAGACTGAGATAAATTGATAAACTCGGCAATCTCTTTCTTATAGCCAGGTGTTTTCATTAACTCAAGAAGAGGTACTTGAATCTTCACTTTCTCTAACTCTTTCGACAAACTAAAAGTTTGATTTGATTTTGTCAACTTTTCAGGTTCTTCTTGATCTTTATTGGAATTTGAGTTTTGATTAGAAACAGTAACCACTTTCTCCAAAATATTAGAATCTCTAATTTTTGTTTGAGAAGCTTCTGCTTGCTGCTTTTCCTTCTCTTTTTCTTTGTTCATGGGTTTTTTCCCCTTATCTGTTTTCTTAGTCTGATCTTTCTGGAATGGAGTCGCCATTGGAGCAGGTGCTGCTTCTGATTCTTTTTCTTCATTGTCTTGAGTCCTTAGTCTCTTCTTTGACCTCAAATCATACTTTTTATGCAACTCAGATTGCATGAAGTCTGTGAACAGTCTGCAGTAATCATCCATCTCTTCTTGATCAAATGAAAGATCATTTTCTTCTACTTCTTCTTCTTCAGCTTCTTCTTCTGTTTCATTGTCTTCCATATACACAGCAGAAATTTGAGCATCATCCTCTCTCTCATCATCATCATCTGTTGAACGGGACCGGGCTGCCTCTATGTACAAAGGTGCTTGCACCTGATCTTGATCTTTTTTTTCTCTTTGTAGAATCTGCAGGGGCTGTTTTTTAAATTGGGGATTAAAAACCCCTCTATTCTGTCTTGCAGGCTTACTATCTATTTCCAACTTTACTAATTTATTTGACAGATTTTTTATGACCTTAGTCATGTCGTCAATTCTCTGATCTTGAGCTGAGGCTTCTTCTTTAGCCTTTCCTTTATCTGAAATTTTAACAGTAGCAGACATATTAGCCTCAATCTCCAGAGCATCAGTTTGAATCTGCTCCAACGTAGGGGACCTTCTTTCCCTCAATGTGAAACTGAATTTTGGTTCAAATGCACCAGCAAAAACGACCCTAGCTCCAATAGGAGGAGGCTTCATCTCTGTAGGCAAACTATTATACAATTTGTTAAATCTCTTCACAAAATCACTCATATTTTCATCAGATTTCTTCTTGATTGCATTAAATTCTGTCAAAGAATAGTCGTGGTCCCTCTTTTCGCCCCACCTTCAATGAAACATCTTTCTAGGGCATCCCAATCGCTAATGGAACCATTAGGTAATCCTTCGAACCATTTCCTTGCCTCTCCACTTAGAGACTAAACAAAGAGTCTCATAACAACATCTAAATGCTCAAAATTTAAATTCTCGGCAAATGTGCAAAACAGGGGCAAGTGTTGTTCTGCAGCTATTTCGTCTTCACCAGTAAATCTAAGAGTAACTTGAGATACTCCTGAGGCATATCATGTAGTGGTTGGGGTAGATTCAATGGTGCATATCTATTCATCAAGAAAGCAGGGGCTGCAGGGACGGCAAAAGTTGGAGTATGAACGATTGCAAAAGAGCTGGCAGCTATATGGGGCTGAGTTTCTATAAAAGGAAAAGACACAAACTCCAAAGATTGCTCTTCTAATGTGGGTTCTTGAAAACGAATGGGTGATGGTGATGATTCTTCTTCCGAGAAAATGAGTTTCTTGGAAGATTTCTTGGATGAGAAAATGTGTGAACTGCTGCCTGGTGCGAGCAGTGTAGTTTCAGGTGTATCTAATATTTTTGGTTTTTGGCCCTTCATTGAAACAAGCTTCTCAGGATCAGACAAAACAGGAACTTTTTGCTGAGAGGTATCTGACCTCGTGTGAGGTTTCTTGGGAGCTAGAGCTATTTTCAAACAAACACAGCGTACTGTTTCCTCCTCTCTGAACAACCAGAGGAAAAATAAAACAAAACCCAGGGAAAATCTTTGAATCTTCGGTCCCCGGCAACGGCGCCAATTAATGTTGTTCCTTGAGAAACAATTTCTTGTTGTGTAAAGAAATCTGTGCTCAAGACATTAAAGATTATGTCACAAACAAAAGTATATCTATCCCTGTGTTGACGGGAAAATTTGTCCGGCCAACAGTAGGGGATCTCCCCGGTAGAAAGTCCCAATTAGACCTTAAACCGTTTGGAGTAGGGATCCCGTCCGGGGTGTGGGTCCGGCTACCACTTAAGATGACTTCCCTTCGGTCTCAAAAGAACCGGTTTGAACCTGCGGACATACACTTATTCACATGATACAGAATACAAGATAGATATGTTAAGCACGAATCAAACACTATGCGTAGCAGGATTATAGATAAAGCACGTACACCTTAAGAGATGTCATTAGCAACACATCTTTTATGGGGTAATGCTTGTAAGGTAATCTGATCACAAAAGAAATAGTTCTTTATGATAAGATACCTCTTTACTTCCAGAAAGATAAAACGAAATGCTAACAAAATAGTTCATTAACATTCATTAACAGAACAGATGATAAAATGACCATCATTGATACAACACGGATAGCCATGACGCATAAACGATGACATGAATAGCGCAGCTTCATTAATCATAGGATTTTCTGAAGTTGTACAAGGAATACACAAAGTGTTCATACAGCAAAACACATCATAACCATAGGGTGTTTTAACAAGACTCTCTATTCATATGCTCAAGTGTAGAATCTTTCAATACAATTGTATGTAGCTCCTGAGTTTTCCAAAAAGAAAATCCCTTTTACAAGCTCCCGTAGGAGTATTTATAATGCCAAAACTGCCTTTTGGGTTTCCTTGACTGTTCACCTTCTTGACCGTTGGGTTACCTTGCGACCCATTCTTCCTGCGACCTGAGTGGTATGCGCGACCTGCGACCTAGGTAGGTGATGCGACCTGCGATCTGCCCTGTTGGTGCGACTTGCGACCTAGCTCTGCTTGTTGCTCATGACTTGCTGTTGCCAGGACGCGAAGTGTCAATGTCAGGGATGTCAACCTGTTGCTCCGTGAGGAAATCCTGCCATGCCCGGTATTCTACCGTTATGGGGGAAACCAGGGGTGCCTCCTCCCTCAATCGATGCACACATTCCAAAGCATTTGGTACTAAGGTTTCCCTTTTATGCCCGATCTGATTTGAAAGCGAGGCAAGCTTGGTATAAATCCGCGCAGGAGTGGCAATAAATTGACTCAGATGTTCTTGAGACGCTGAGGGCTCTGGATCAGCAGCGGCTTGCTTGATAGGTTGCAAAAATGATTGGATGTCCTGGTCCACTTGTTCCCAGGTTCTCTCTTCGTCTAATGCCCCAAGCGATGGAATGTGGTGCAACGTATGCATTGAGTCGATACCACTAATCAGGTGGTTGTACGAGGACATTACTTTGTCCAGGTCCTTAGACAGTTTGTCTCTAGATTGTATCGCCATGCGGAGTTGAACCTTTGCATCCTGCGTGTGAATCCAGTCCCTCTTAGGCAAATTTTCAGGTGCCTGAGGGTACTGTATTGTCCAACCCATCATCCTGTCTAAAGCTTGTGAAGCCTCTCTGAGCTGCTCTTGTCTTTGCCTGGTTTCCGTTCGTGCTCTTGCCAGTGGAGCGACTGTTTGTTTGATGGTGAACATTTCACCATATACCTGCCTCATAGTCACCTCCAACACCTCACACTCCTTGAAAATGGCAAGCGGGGCTTCATTTACTGGTAGAGCCTGGTTTCGAAGTTGCTAGACTTCTGCCTGCAATTCTGCTTTCTCTTGCTCTGCTCTCTTCTCGCGTTGCTCAGCTGCGTGCAGTCTGTTTTGTAGAGATACTATTTCTCTACTCATTCGGGTTACATTCTCTTCCGTAGCCGCGGCGAAAGCAGTACCTGCTGACGCTATCATTACAGGATTAGTCCTGGTGTCAAGGACTATATCTTTGCCTGTTGCCACTGTGGATGCGGCAGAAGGGCTTTGTGCTAGTGACCTCCTCTTCTCTTGCCGGATTTTGAATGAAAACTGATCAAATGTGAGCCTGGTCAAGTCAAACACATCTTCTTCATGTACATGGGGCGATCTGACATCATTGAGTTTTGTACGGCCCAGAGGTATATCGAGAGGAGTTACCTCAAGGTCGTCCAGCATGTCATCCTCCCTTTCCTCTGTGTTCTTTTCTTCTTCTTCCTTCCGCCGGCGTTCAGCTTCTGCTGCTGCTTCTATTTCGGCCCTCTTCTTCTGTTCAGCTGCAGCAGTCTGTTCGGCTTTCTTTTGGCATTCAGCCTCTGCTTTGTCAAGCTCTGCCTTAAGTGCCCGTTCTGCTGCGGCTTGTGCCTCCTTTTCTTCTTTTTCTTTCCTGGCCTCTTTGGCCTGCTTCTTCTTTTGTGTTGCTGTTGCACTCTTTTGGCGCGCTTCCTCATCCTCCTTTAGCTTTTTCTCCTTTTCTTGCTGGGCGGTTGCCTCTGCTTCCTTTTGTTTGATGGATGGAATAGGCCCTGTGTTGGTTCGAGACTTCTTTAGTAAAGATGAAGAGGAACCTCCTAACTGACGACTTCTGTCTTCTAAGCTCTGATCATCTGGGTCTTCCTCGACTAGGTCAGTTCCCGGAGCAAGTTGTCTTTCAGCATTATACCAGTTTCTTCTCTCATCTTCCGCCGGGCGCTCAAGATGCTGATAAGTCCACTTGAAATTGGCTCTCCGGCAGTGTTCAGGGACTATTTTCTCTGGGTCATATGTTCGGTGTTCAAGCGCCCCGAGCTGATAACTTCTCATTGCTTCTGCTTCTGTTGTTACTTCCCTGAAGTCTTTAACTGTGAATGCACCAATGGTGAGGGGTAGCGTGGGCCACGGCTTCTTTTTGCCTTTAGACAGGATGCTGGAGAATCCGTGTGACATCTGAAAGCACACCTCCTGAATAAGCATTTTTTCTGTCACGAAGCGAGGCATAGCATGTGGCGCCTTTCAAGTTCTAAAGACTCGGATGAAGGTGTATCCAGGGAAAGGGAACCAGTGTGCCACTTTAACCAGAGTCTCCTTGGCCCGCCATGACATGCAAGGGGCGTCTTGGCCAAATAAATGTCTGTACAGAGCGGGAATAAATATTTGGGAAATCTGATCCATATCCTGTTTGTATTTGGACTCCCAAAATACCTTGAGTTGTAGATGAATTGCGCGTGTCTGCTTGGAGTCCCAGTTGTGCGCCCATCCATCAAAATCTACTCGGGCGCAAACCGCGTCTAGTAGGTACGAGGCCATGTAAAATTCGGCAGGCATTCCTTCTTCCGGGGCCAATGCCGAGTTCAAGTTGGTCTGCATTGACGTCATCAGTATGCCGGCCCAGTTGAAACGGGTGCCATGTGTTGTCACATACTCCATGATAGTAGCCCAACTGCCGCTGAAGGTGGAGCAATCTGGGCGCCCGTAAAGTCTGCAGAGCATGGCGGCAACCAATTTGTAAACCTTCCTCAGGCTCGCCACTGGGTACTCTTGGTCTTTTTTGACCTTGAACTTCTCGGGCTCCTCCCACCATTGTCTAATATTATCAACTATTGAAACGGCATGAGCAACAGCCCATTCTGGAGAGAAATGCTCGTTTGGGCGAGGTAGTGAGTAATAAATGTGTGCATCCGAGCCTACCAGTGTAGCGAAAGCTCTGCCTTGGTGATCCCTGATCACAAACTTCTCGGGGTCTGTCTTTTGTATGATCCAGTCTATGATCTTTGGACATGGGAATATGGCTGGATGCGCCCCTGCCAGATGTAGTTTGGACCTCTTTACCGCCAAGTATACTTCCCGGTCTGGGAGATCTTCTGGAAATTATTCTTCCGGTGTGGCGAACTCATGATAAATCTGGTACCATCTCATGCTGTCGTCTTTTGTAAAAGTACATAGTGTGTCTCGATATATTGGGGGTGGGGACACCACCTCCAGCTCATCAATCTCTTCCACTACTTTCTTGTCCTTCCTCCGAGATAACGGGGGTGCCATGTCACTAGAATCCGATAACACAGGTATGCACTCTATGTCTTCTTGAATTTCACCTGTCAAATTCATAAAGGAATCCCACGATAAGAACGACATGGTGATAAAAAACCAGTTACAATTCAGTGATAAAATTTAACTGTCACATGCAAAACTGGGCTACTGGGTCGTTGGGTCGCGGATTGCGAAAACAGAGTCCGGGCGCGACCTTGTGACCTCGCGACCAGGTCGCTGGGTCGCTAGATCGCAGATCTCCGAAAAAATGGAAAATGCGACCTAGCGACCTTGCGACTAGGTCGCTGGGTCGCAGGGTCGCAAATCCCAGAGAATGAAGAGAATGCAACTCTGCGACCTTGCGACTAGGTCGCTGGGTCGCAGGTCGCAAACTGGCTTGCCGGGGGTTTTCGCGCACGCGGCCTTGAGACTCTTTTTCTCCCTTCTCTTGGGAATTTACAAGATGGCTGGGCTCCGGGGAAGCTGTGGCATGATTTCAAAAGCAAGGGATGGTGCCATGAAGGTGAATCCAACAAAATCAGAAAGGTTTGGACAATTATGCATACAACAGAGTCATAAAACTTTCAAAAACATAAAAGCTCTGTCAAAAGGCAATTTAAGGGCCCAAGGGGAGATGGGTTTGGTAAGAAAAACACCAAAACGGAAACAACAGGAAGAAATGGCAACTTACCCGGGAAAAACGCGCCAGTTGAGCTGTCAGAGGCGTTTTCTTACAAATCGCTGAATGTGAGGAATGCGACCTGCGACCTCCCTTTTATAGAAAGTCGCACGTGCGAGCCATAAATCCAGGTCGCTGGGTCGCAAGTTGATTAGTTTCTGAGTTTTGTGACCTTGCGACCTTGCGCCCTGGCGACCTGGGGTCGCTGGGTCGCGCTTTCTATGAAAATTGTTAAGTTGCGACCTTGCGACCTGGCGACCTGGGGTCGCTAGGTCGCAAGGTCGCATTTTTCATCAGATTTGAAGATTTGCGACCTGGCGACTTGGCGACCTGAGGTCGCGAGGTCGCTAAGTCGCTGGGTCGCGGTTTTCATAAATTGTTTACCTTTGCGACTTGGTGACTTAGCAATTTCTCTTTAGTTCTAAGGCGCTCCAAAAATTTGAAATGGTAGTTTTTTTTTGGAGGGTGTTGTAGAGGCTACAACAAATGGCGATTCACTGGACGAACTCAGAGTCTCCATTGATGGTTAGTCTTAGCGGGGGGAGGGAGGGGCCTATGCTAACTGTTTTCTTTTACCTTGTGGTTGACATTTCCTAGCCTTCGGCACCTAGCTGGGTTGCTCAATCTGCTGGTCTGCTTGGGCACCATTCAACCAAATTCATTTCTTCAGGTCTCCGGACTGGAAAGGTTGGAGAACTCCAGGTGGCCACAGGGTCTGGTACGATTATTTTTTCCTCATCGTGTTGCTCCGCTGCCAGCGAACCTCTCGGTCCCGGCGGAGTCACTGCCTAGGAATCGTGAACGTTGCTCCGCTGCCAGCGAGCCTGGTCAGTACCTCGGCGGAGTCGTTACATCACCTCTCTGCGCAGGAAGCCTTTCTCAATCCTTTACCCTTTATTAGTGTGCTATTGCACTTATTTTGAATGTGCCTGAGGCACTTATTTAGATGTGCTCATGGCACTTATTTGAGATGGAAATTTAGCCTGGGCCGATGAGGGATCCCGACTTATTTTGCTTGCAGAGAGGTTGTTCCTGGTCTGGTATGAGGACTGTGGTTTTTCCCAGATACCCTATCGTAGCATAGAGTACCTCTTTTCCCTTCTGGTTCGGTTACCATTTACACTGCATTTTCTTTTGTGGACACCCTCTTAGACTGGCGAGGTAAGCTTTCCTGCTTGATGACTCGAGCTCGGTAATGTGCTACCTTTAGGTGCGGAGAACAAGCAAGCTTTTGCCGCCTTTGAGTTTATCGGAAAAGGATTTCCATCAGCGTAGAACCTGTTGCAGCATGCCAATTTGTGTGGCTCTAACAAATCCTTCCTTAAGCTTTTATTTTATTTTATTTTCTATTTTTTTTTTTTTTGAAACAAAGGTGAGACAAGGAACTATGGTACAAAAATAAGACAGCCCTCCAAGGGCTGCTAAGTGAAATAGTGCTTGAGGTCATGCCCGTTTACTGGGAGGACCTCGACTCGTCCATCAAGGGTTTGCAATCTGAATGTGTGTGATCCTATCTTTTCATTAATTTGGAACGGGCCTGTCCAAAGTGCTTGGAACTTGGCATGCTTCCCCTTTTCCTCATGGGCTTTATCCCACTTAAGGACCAAGTCTCCTACTTCAAAATTTTTGTTTCCCGCGGACTTTTTATCAAACCATTTTTTGATTCGGCTCTGATGGATGGCAAACTTTTCCCGGGTCTTTTGCCTTTCTTCCTCCAATTTCAGCAAGGTGTCGATTCGGTTTTGCAAGGTGGGACACGGAGTACCATGACATTCTTGGGACAGTTGGAGGGCAGGGAGAGATAGATGAGAAGGGAGGACAGCTTCTTTTCCGTACACGAGGAAAAATGGGGAGGTGCCTAAAGAGGACTTGGGAGTAATACGGTCAGCCCACAGTGCATTGTGAAGGGCATTGTGCCAGTTGCGCTGGTGGGATAGCAGAGTCTTCTTAATAATATGGATAAGGTTCTTGTTAGTGGACTCAGCTAATCCATTTCCCTGGGGGTAGTAATTTGCAGAATGTTTCAGAATAATACCATTTTCCAACGCAAAATCATATAATTTAAAATATGAGAAATAAGTCGCATTATCAAAAACTAAAGAAGTCGGTACGCCAAACCTGGTCATGATGGAATGCGTGAGGAATTCTATTACCTCTTGATCGTTGATTCGGCGTAACGGTGTTGCCTCGACCCACCTGGTGAAGTAATCAGTGGCTGTAAGGATATACCGATGTTGTTTAGAAGAGTGAGGTGTGATTTCACCAATTACATCCAAACCCCATTGTTGGAAAGGTTCCTCTACTGCTACTGAGAGTAGGGGTGCGGCCGGCCGTGCTTCTCGGTTGGCGAACTTCTGGCACTGAATGCATTTCCGAACATATGCATGCGCGTCTCTGAACAGAGTAGGCCAATAGTATCCTGCGCGCATTATCTTATGGGCAGTATTATCTCCGGAAAAATGACCTCCAGCTGGCCCGTCATGCAACTCAGTTAAGATTTTCTGTGCTTCGTCAGTTTCCAGGCAGCGTAACAGGACCCCATCGTGGTGTTTCTTGAACAACTTACCTTGGATCAGTTGGTGAGATGCGGATTTTAGTCTTATGGCGCGTTTCTGTCTGGCTGTAAGAGCAGGGTCCATTGTGCCTTGGGCCAAATATCTTGAAATGTCCAGATACCAAGAAGGGCTATTTTGCTGAGGCGCATGGTCGCTCTGATACATGTCGATCTCTTGTTCCCAACATTCTTCTTCAATTTCATGAGCGCTTGCAGCCTCTGCGGCCATTTGGCATAAGCCCTGTCCTTTAACGGTATGTGCCGGCTTAAACTCTAAATCGTACTCTTGCAAACAAGCCACCCAGTTGCCCCGCCTTTCGCCTAGCTCTTGCTGTACGAAAAGTGAGCGGACCGCTGGATGTGGCACAAAAACCGTGACATGATTTTTCAGAATGTAAGGCCTAAAATGTTTTACCGCCTTGTAGACCGCATAAGCTTGTTTCTCGATCTCTGGGTAATTCAACTCAGCTCCTTGCAAACCAGTGCTCATGAAAGAGATGGGGCGTTCATCGTTGTTATCATCTTTCTGCGTGAGGACAGCCGCAAGCGAGGAGTCTGAAGCGAAAGTGTACATGATGAAACCTTTATCAAAATTTGGACTTTGGAGGGAAGGAGTTTCAGTTATAGCCCTTTTGATTTTATCGAAGGCCTCTCTCTCTGGGGAATTCCATTGGAATACAGCATTCTTTTTAATCATTCCCTGCAGTGGTCTGACTATCTGCGCGAAATCTGAAATGAACTTACGGACAAAATTAATTTTCCCCAGGAAGGATTGCATCGCTTTCTTGTTGCTTGGGGGAGGAATCTGAGCGATGGCTTTAGCCCGTTCCGGATCAACCACAATGCCTTTCTTAGTGATAATGTGGCCTAGCAAGTTTCCCTCTGCCACAGCGAAAACACTCTTTTTGGGGTTGAGCGATATTCCGTACCTCCTGCACCTCTCGAAGATTTGCTTGAGGTGGCGTAAATGATCGCCCCTGCGTTTTGAAAATACAGTAACATCGTCCAAATAGACCACCACGCTCTGCCCTATTAAACCACGAAAGGCTATATCCATGGCTCGTTGGAATGTTGCCCCTGCATTGATCAAGCGAAATGGCATACGTCTGAAAGCGAAGGTTCCCCATTTTGTCCGGAAGGTGGTCTTCAGTCTGTCTGGTTCAGCTACGAGCACCTGGTTATAACCGGAGAAGCCATCCAATAGAGAGAACATCTCAGATCCAGATACAGCTTGTAATATCTGTTCCATGGGGGGCACCGGGTAGTTGTCTTTATTTGAGGACCGATTCAGATTGCGGAAATCTACACACAAACGGATCTCACCGGACTTCTTTCGTACGGGTACCAAATTCGACACCCACGTGGAGTGACGAACTTTAAAAATAATGCGCGCATCCAAGAGCTTTTTAAGTTCCTTTAGAATCATTGGCTCCAAAGCTGGGTGTAGTTTTCTAAGTTTCTGTTGGAAGGGTTTAACGCCCTCCCTCATAGGTATTACATGATGAATGATACGGGTATCGTATGTACGTAGGTCTTCATATGTCCAAGCAAACACATCACGATACTTCCGGAATAACTGGGTGAAGGCCCGTGCCTCTTCATCACTGCAGTCTTTGCCAAGGTTAACGAACTTCGAGTTCTCATCTGTTCCCAAGTTCACTTGTCGATGTGCCAATATGGAACTTTGCACTTTGGTGTTCAGAGGCCCGCGGAATCGGTTTTGCAGATCGAAAAGCTTTTCTAGTGACACCACCCCCTTGGGCATAATGTTCTCTTTGCGTTCATTATTTTCTTTCTGTAAAGCATGCTCATGTTCTTCCTCATCTATCGCCGCGTCCTTGAAAACTTCAGCATTGCACATAAAGTCCAAAATCTGCTGATCATCGTTAAAAACGCGTAAGTTAGAAATGTTGTCTGGCACCGAGGGTCTGTATACAATTTCAATACAAAAACCGTCCCTTAAGGGGGTGAATCTAGCAGCAGCATTATCCAGAGTATCAGCTGCTGCGTTGTGCATTCTAAGAACAGATTTAATCCCAAATGCGTCAAAAGCAGAAATCAATCGCCATACCTCTTGTTGATATGCCTTTAAATGTGGCGATAAACAGTGAATAGTGTTGCGTACCTGGCGAGTAATAATTTCGGAATCTCCAATTACTTGTAGACATTTTACCTTCAGATCCAGCGCCTTCTTAAGTCCGAGGATTAATGCCTCGTACTCAGCGGTATTATTGGTACACTGAAACTCTAAACGGCATGAGACTAAGAACTTGTTCTTGTGAGGGTCCAGCAATATGCAACCTGCGCCCGCTCCGTCATGAGTCTTGGAACCGTCATAATACAAGGTCCATAGGTCACTTTCCGGTTCTTTCAAAGTAATAGGTTGCGGAGGGGGTTTTGTTGCTGGTGAGACAGGGGTAACTGGTTCTTCTGCGACTAATGCTAGTTCAGATTGGACCTCGGGGCCTATGGGAGACTGAGGGGTTTGGTAGCATCCGAATATTGCTTCCAGAAAGCACATGCCAAGCTCTTCTTGTGCAAAGCTAATGGGTTCATTAACGGCATCTAGATCAGTGACGGTGTGTTTCATGTAAGGTTCACTTTCTACCCTGATTTGATTATTCCGCCCCTTGTAAGGAAGCCACAAGTGGGACCAGTCGGTGGCGAAGTAGCCTTGTAACTTGCTGGACCAATCCCTACTAAGCAATAGGCCGTATGCTTCTGGGATATCGACAATCACAATGTCAATACATTGATGGACCCTAGAGTCGGATGACAAGCGAATAATGACATTGTTCAATTCTCCCACGGCTGGTAATTGTGATCTATCGAGTTGTATGATTTTTGCATCAGTTTTCTCCGGGCGAATGTTAAGTTTCTTACAGACAGATAAAGGCATGATGTTTGTAGAGGCACCGGAATCGACTAAACAATTGTGGACATTGAAGTTGAAAATCTCGAAGGACAAAAGGAAAGGAGGTGTGGATCCTCTTGAGTTGGTATTGATGGCGTTTACTATGGACTGTACATCTGGTCCAGCTTGCGCAGACGTGTTGCTCACAGTCTTCGTAGCTGAAGTATTTGCGAAAGCCTTAAGAATGAGCTCCTTTTGATTAGTAATGCGGGCCAGCTCATAGAGAGAAATGTTTGCTCTTGTTTTCTTCATATCTTCAACAATGTTATAGCTGGGCTCTGGTTGAGGGCTAGGCTCGGTGGAAGTCTTAGAGGATTCTGTCGGAAGTTTGTTCTTTTGACTTGCTCGGGTAGTGTTGTTGTGAAGTTTTTCCGGGACAGATTGTTTTCCGTTTCCCGGGGGCAGGATTTTCCTTAGGAAAGCCCTTTTCTTGTCTTCATAGGATTGCTCGGGAACAGGTCCTTTGCTTCTGAGGCTATAATTCCGTACGGGCTGATCTTTGGGAGCATCTGCCATGTAAATATCAATGGGGGTAAGGTTTTCTCCACCTCGGATTATGTCAAATGCAAGGACAGAAGATCCTGGTTCTTCGTTGGAGGGTGGATCCTCATCATTATCTGAAACATCATCCTCCGTCCCATCTCCTAGAGTTTGGTCATCTAAAAGTTGATTAACTAATGTTGTCATGCTGCCAATCCATTGAGGGCACGTTTTTTCAGAGTGAGCAGCTTGGTGGAACGAGCAGAAGTTGTCTTTCCCTATCTCTTCCACGTTGAGAGCAGCATTCGTGTTAGACGGAGGTCTGTTAGTGTTGGGATTACTTTTTCTGAAGAAAGGTTTAGGTGGTTTAGTGCTAGTCGTGGCTTCTGTGCCTTTTCTCCTTAGGTCAGTGACTTCGTTCGTTAAATGCTTGAGCGTTTTTGCCATGCTTTCAAAGTCAAATGCATCCCTATCCCTATCGGTAGTCTTAGGAGTGGAGGACTGACCTCTTTTTGTGTTAGGCTTGTGATCATCCCTCCCTTCATGATCAATGGCTCCTATCGAAAGCATGTCTTTCTCCACGGCGAGAGCAGCTTCATAATTAGCCGTAAGGGTAGCGCGTGCTTCGCGTTTGACAAAAACGGCAATGTCTCTAGGTAGGGCCTTGGTATAGTAGTCAATGGTGATCGAGTCATCCAACGCTAAGTTGGGGGGAAATTTCTACAGTATGGTAGCGAAACGTTGGTTGAAGTCCTTAACCTTTTCCTTTTTATGACACTTGATGGTGCTCAATTCAGTGAGAAGCATGGAAGGAGTTTTATCTTCTGAAAACTTATGCAGGAATGTGCGACGGAATTGGTTTCATGAAGTGATAGAGGCACTGGGGAGAGAGCGGTACCATGTGGCTTCCTTGTTTTTGAGGGTATGGGGAAACAGTCGACATGCGACATCATCGGACTAGACTCTCATGATTTGCAGAGACAAATAGAAGCTGCTGATATGATCTTCAGCTAAGGTGCCTTTTTCAGGGTCAAACTTAGGGAGATGTTTCTCCGGGTGCCTAGGCAGATCTTGGAGCGGGCCCAAAAGATTTAATGGGGATTGAGCCATCCAAGCTAGGGGTTGCACTCTCCTGTCCCGCTGGTGTTGCCTAAACTCATGTTCAGATTCGTCTCCCGAACCTGAGACTGATGCTTCTGACTCGTGACGGGAGTTTTCGTCTTGGTGTCTCCCCCGGTGCAGAAAGTCTCTAAGATATCCCAAGTTGTGTACAGGGGGCCTCATTGGGTTTGGTTGACGATTGCGAGCTTGGTTTCCTTGACCTCGGCCTCTATCCCCTCTACCTCCGGCCCCTCGACCCCTATTTCCTTCTTCTTCGTTTCTGCGAGCTCTATTCCTTTCTCCTTCATTTCTACGAGCCCTATTCCCCCCGTCTACATTTCCTCGGCCTCTGCCTCCCTCACCATCCCCGGGCGGGGGGTGTGCCTGGTTGTTGTTTTGTCGAGTCTGGTTATGCTGGGAGTCGGGGAAAGGCTCGGTGTTAACAAATTCTTCGCCCTCTTGAAGAATAGGATCATTTTCTTCAACAGCATTTGCGAGGTCTTCCAACATGAGGTTTACGAGCTCGGGTATGGTACTCGCAAGGGCACCGTTTCGTGTGATGTTCTCGGGCGGAGTTCTAGTATGGGCAAGGTATTCCATGATTGGAGTGAACCGTAAATGGTTGATAAGATCGCGGGCAGCTGGGCGCAAGGCTCTCAACTGCGCCCTAGTGATTTCAAAATATCGAGTCTCCCTCTCTGGAATATCTTCTAGAGGAGGAGGGACAGTTTCATTGTTTATGACCTCCCCTTGGGGAGTTTGTGATGGAAATTTCGTTGTGTGCTGGGAGGCTACCATTCAGGCCCTCCTTCTAGTGCCAAATCTGTTGGCGGGAAAATTTGTCCGGCCAACAGTAGGGGATCTCCCCGGTAGAAAGTCCCAATTAGACCTTAAACCGTTTGGAGTAGGGATCCCGTCCGGGGTGTGGGTCCGGCTACCACTTAAGACGACTTCCCTTCGGTCTCAAAAGAACCTGTTTGAACCTGCGGACATACACTTATTCACATGATACAGAATACATGATTGATGCATTAAACACGAATCAAACACTATGCATAGCAAGATTATAGATAAAGCACATACACCTCAAGAGATGTCATTAGCAACACATCTTTTGGGGGTAATGCTTATAAGGTAGTCTGATCACAAAAGAAATAGTTCTTAATGATAAGATACCCCTTTACTTCCTGAAAGATAAAACGAAATGCTAACAAAATAGTTCATTAACATTCATTAATAGAACAGATGACAAATGAACATCATTGATACAACACAGAGAGCCATGACGCATAAATGATGACATGAAGAGTGCAGCTTCATTAATCATAGGATGTTCTAAAACTGTACAAGGAATACACACAGTGTTCGCACAACAAAACACATCATAACCATAGGGTGTTTTAACAAGAATCTATATTCATATGCTCAAGTGTATAATCTTTCAATACAATGACATGTAGCTATTGAGTTTCCAAAAAAAAGAAAAGCCCTGTACACTTTCCCCGTAGGGAGCTTTATAGCACAAAACTTGCCCTTTGGGCTTCCCGACTCTTCGCATGCCTGCCTGTTGAGCTGCCTTGCGACCTGGCTGGTATGTGCGACTCTTGCGACCCAGGCAGGCGCGTTGCGACCCGCGACCCGTCCCCGTTGGTGCGACTCGTGACCTAGCTCTACTGTCGCTCATGACTTCGTTGCCATCGGCCGTGGAGATGGACGCGAAAAATGTTAATGTCAGACGCAAACCCGTTGCTCCTTGAGAAAATCCCGCCATGTCCGGTACTCGCTCATGGGGGAAACCGCAGGTACCTCCTCCTTCAATCGCATGTAGACATCCCAACCACGGTACTAAGGTTTCCCTTTTCTGTGCGATCTGATTTGAAAGCGATGCAAGCTTGGTATAAATCCGCGCTGGAGTGGCGATGAATTGACTCAGATTTTCTTGAGATGCTGAGGGCTCTGGATCAGCAGCGGATTGCTTGATAGGTTGCAAAAATGATTGGATGTCCCGGTCCACTTGTTCCCAGGTTTTCTCTTCGTCTAATGCCCGAAGCGATGGAATGTGGTGCAACGTATGCATTGAGTCGATACCACTAATCAAGTGGTCGTACAAGGACATACATTTCTAAACGGTGTCCTTAGACAAGCTTATCTCTAGATTGCATCGCCATGCGGAGTTGAACCTTTGCATCCTCGTGTGAATCCAATCCCTCTTAGTAAATTCTCAGTGCCTCGAGGGTACTGTATTGTCCAACCCATCCCGTTCTTAAGGCCTCGGGAAGCCTCCGAGCCGCTCGTGTCTTTGCTCGAAGCCGTCGTGTCTTTGCCTTCCGTTTGTTTGATGGTGAACATTTCACCATATACCTGCCTCATGGTCACTTCCAACACCTTGCACTCCTTGAAGATGGCCAGCGAGACTTCATTTACTGGTGGAGCCTGGTTTCGAAGTTGCTGGACTTCTGCCTGCAATTCTGCTTTCTCTTGCTCTGCTTTCTTCTCGCGTTGCTCAGCTACGTGCAGTCTATTTTGTAGAGATACTATTTCTCTACTCATTCGGTTTACATTCTCTTCCGTATCCGCAGCGAAAGCAGTACCCGCTGATGATATCATTACAGCATTAGTCCTGGTATCAAGGACTATGTCTTTGCCTGTTGCTACTGTGGATGCGGCAGAGGGACTTTACGCCAGTGATCTTCTCTTCTCTTGCCGAATTTTGAATGAAAACTGGTCGAATGTGAGTCTGGTCAGGTCAAACACATCTTCTTCCTGTCCCCGGGGCGATCTGACG
Source organism: Pinus albicaulis (assembly GCA_034641835.2). Classification (NCBI taxonomy): domain Eukaryota; kingdom Viridiplantae; phylum Streptophyta; class Pinopsida; order Pinales; family Pinaceae; genus Pinus; species Pinus albicaulis. Next base: position 1,127 of record JAXQQM020059626.1, on the reverse strand, counting down.
TCAGAGAGCTTGGTACGGCCTAGAGGTATATCGAGGGGAGTCACCTCAAGATCGTCCAGCATGTCATCCTCCCTTTCCTCGGTGTTCTTTTCTTCTTCTTCCTTTCACCGGCGTTCAGCTTCTGCTGCTGCTTCTATTTCGGCCTTCCTCTTCTGCTCAGCTGCAGTAGCCTATTCGGCTTTCTTTTGGCGTTCAGCCTCTGCTTTGTCCAGCTCTGCCTTAAGTGCCCGTTCTGCTGCAGCCTGTGCCTCCTTGCCTTCTTTTTCTTTCCTGGCCTCTTTGGCTTGCTTCTTCTTTTGTGCTGCTGTTGCACTCTTTTGACGTGCTTCCTCATCCTCTTTTAGCTTCTTCTCCCTTTCTTGCTGGGCTTTTGCCTCTGCTTCCTTCTGTTTGATGGATGGAATAAGCCCTGTGTTGGTTCGAGATTTCTTGGGTAAAGAGGAAGAGGCACCTCCTAACTGACGACTTCTATCTTCTAAGCTCTGATCATCTGGGTGTTCTTGGACCACGTCTGCTCCCAGGGAAATTTGTCTTTCACCATTATACCAGTTTCTTCTCTCATCTTCCGCCGGGTGCTCAAGATGCTGATAAGTCCACTTGAATTTAGCTCCCAAGCAGTGTTCAGGAACTATTTTCTCTGGGTCATAGGTTCGACGTTCAAGCGCTCCGAGCTGATAACCTCTCATTGCTTCTGCTTCTGCTGCTACTTCCCTGAAGTCTTTAACTGTGTATGCACCAATGGTGAGGGGTAGCGTGGGCCACGGCTTCTTTTTGCCTTTAGACAGGATGCTGGAGAATACATGTGACATTTGAAAACATACCTCCTGAATAAGAATTTTGTCTGTCACAAAGCGGGGCATAGCATGTGGCGCCTTGTAAGTTCCAAAGACTCGGATGAAGGTGTATCCAGGGAAAGGGAACCAGTGTGCCACTTTGACTAGAGTCTCATTGGCCCGCCACGACATGCATGGGGCGGCTTGGCCAAATAAATGTCTGTACAGAGAGGGGATAAATACTTGGGAAATCTGATCCATATCCTGTTTGTATTTGGACTCCCAAAATACCTTGAGTTGTATATGAATTGCGCGCAACTGCTCGGAATCCCAGTTGTGCGCCCATCCCTCAAA
>JAXQQM020092962.1:0-104661 GCA_034641835.2 Pinus albicaulis | reverse complement strand
TTGATACTTTAAAGGACCAGCGGCAGAATAGAGTTTGGAATCTTGAAGGGAGCAAGTCATCAAGACTTGTGTCTATCACATTATTACAGAAAAGAAACGGACCTCATAGACAAGAGTCTATGGAAACTTCTCTACATGGGGAGTCTGATGCAGGAGCATCCTGCTTGATTTTTATTAAAATATTGTGTAATTAGGGGGACGATGATTTTTTGATTATTTTCTAAATTATTGTGCTCATTTTAATAAATTAAGAGAGAAAATTGTAAGTGAGGATTATTGTAAATATTCTTTTAATAAATTAATGATATGAGTGGAGTTGAATTAGGTAGATAATCTAGGGATTAAGAATTCCTTAAACGTGACTTAGTTGAGTCCAAAAAAAGGATAAATCTAATTTAGATTTTAGTTGAGATTTGTGTGGAGGAAATTATGGATTGGAATAAATTCATTATTATGTATAAATATGAGGAGTATGTGAGGATGGAAAACAGTAAGGAATACAGAGCGAGAGAGAGAGAGATGGTTTGAGAAGCTTTTGTAAAAGGGACGAGAGTCGAGAGGCCATCCATTGTAATATTCAGACAAGGAATTTCTTATGCTATTATATATCATTATTTTTGGTTGTATGGCTCTCTTTTCTTCATGTATATTTTAAGCTGCAAAATGTAGTTTTAATGAAGATTTTTCTTGAGGATTTTTTGTGCTGAAGGAAGAGCACACGCTATTATATGCTAGGATCTATTTTATAGCAAAATCTTGACATCACTTTGTAAAATAATCTTATGTTTAATGACTTGAGAGAAAAACTCAACTTGTTAGCTAAAAAAGGGGCAAGACTCAATTCTTGTGAGGACCACTTATACCCTATAAGCCAAAATGACATTGTTGAGGTAGTGTTTTAATGTGTGTTTTCACCTAGTGAAATTATATTAATGGCTTCATGATATTTGAACACATGAGTGAATTGAAACCCATTTGTGAATATTTTCAAAAAAAATCGAAATATCACTAGTGTGAATGGATTTCAAGGGTTTTTTTTTGTAAGACATTCAAGGTTCAAAACTTGAAATAGTTGGAAGGAGACACCAAAATCAGCCCATGTTAAGTATTAGTGTGGAATAGGTTAGATATTGTCATTATGTGAATTTGATGGCTTATATGCTCCTAAGTTGTGGTTTCTTAAACAAACTCACAAACAAAAATAAATAATAATAATAATTTTGGTATTTACAATTGAGTAATCATTTAACATATTTTATTACACAGTATGAATTTTCTTTGTGGTATTTTGATTTCCAAATGGTATTCATTGTTGCGAATCAACGAACATAGTTTTCTTCCTCCTCGCACTTATCCATTTTTGACACGTGGAAACCCCTATATAGTGCTTTGTATGTCTCTCTTTTTGCGACTTTGGCGGTATAGTGGAAGTTCTCTTAGCGCGAGAACACGTTTTAATGACGTATTTTTTTACTATTGCATTCCTAATAACTCTACGAGTTCGCCTCCTCTAGTAGAGAATTGAGAGCTTCATATTCCATGCTCAACCATTGTCTAAGCCTTAGAATCATTTCTAAAAATTTGTTGAAACCATGTGAACTAATTTTTTCTTACACCATATTAGCAATGTCATATTTTATGATGATTCCCTCTTCAATTACATCATGGCTAAATTTGATGTGGGCCTCCTCCTCTCTAGCAGTATTGTTTGCTTCATGATGGGATACTCATGTAAGAAAATGTTGAATATTCATCATATGATACTTATCCGACATTGCGAGCCCATACATTCTCCTGAAGTGTCCCTGGTTGGTGAACCTACTGTTGCTGTCCCATCACATGAATACGATGAAAACCCCCTGGAATTATTTTGAAAGTTTAAAGCATTGAGATCCCACCAACTTAATGTTTTCGATCACTACACTGTCACCAAAAGCATTGAATAACTCTCTCAAATAATGGGCTGCTTCTTTTTGAGGTAGACAATTCTTAAAAACTTGAAGTGTGTGATCCCCATAATTAGAAAGCAAACACTTGCCACACTTGATAAAAACAAGTTTCCTAATTACTCCATGCCCAGGAACCTCAAATACTGGCTGTACATTTCTCGTTTCTGTGTCAATAATCAAAATCTCTCCTTTCAAATTCCCAACATAAATTAAGCCACCTCTCCTATTAAAATTTGCAGCAAAAAATTGTAAAGCTAATCTTCTCTCAGAGTCAATATAATGTGTTGAAACAATAAGTATATATTGTTTTATTGAATTGAAGTCCACAAGGATTGGTGGGATGGCGAAGCGACAAGATAAAGCCAAAGATGGATTGAATCAAGGAAATTTTTAAGGATGGAAGTTTATCTATAAGTTTAGAAATGTTAGCGAATCTTACTAGTCCCTAATATGCAAATTGTAAAATGTTTGGCAATATTTTTGTAAAAATATTTAGATTTATAATGATTTTATATTAGTCTATATAAAATTTTGGCGATTTTTAGGGTAAAGTAATTTTATACTATAAAATAAGGGTGAATCATGTTTAGAAAAAAAGGAAATTGGCACATTTTTTTTTTTGAAAAAACATGGAAAATTAGCCCTCTTGCGAATATTAGCCCCTAAAATTTTCCTTGGATTGAATGATCCAGGATGAAAATGAGCATGGTTCAAGGCAATCCATTAGAATTAAATATGAAAAATATCTCGTCCTTCAACAACATCCCAGAGGGTCAAATATTTACTTGTAGCGGACCAACACACGCTTGTAATATCTTCACTATGGTCTTTGTCACAAATTTCCTTGGAAACCCCTCTAGTTTCAAAGTCCCATATAACACAAGTTCCATTTGTACAGTTAGTTGTTTCATCTAGGCAAAAGAAAACTCAAATCTCTTTCCCTCGGTTAGAATGAAAGCAAGCAGTTAAAAATGTAAAGGAAGTAGACAAGGGAATGCCAATTGTGCAGATAAAAGTTGTAATTTTAAAAGACTATCTTGTGACCAAATAATATAACCAAGTTGTTATTAATTGACAAAGTCTTTAAATTTTTTGTAGTCATTTCCAAAATAGAAAACAAGACTTGAAATACTTTCATGACAACTTTGAAAAAAATTACTTTCACATTTTTTCATTCACTAATGGAGAAAACCTTCGCTTAATTGTTACTAGTAAAAATCAGAATATTTCCCAACTATTGTTAACTCTATGTAAAATCTAATCGAATATTTATGATCTAGGTGGATATTGGTGACCTCCCACCCCACCATTTTTTCTTTCATTTTTTCAGTTTCGTCAATTGTAGCACAATTTACTATTTTTGGTGGTTTTTCGGGTCTTGAACTTTTGGAGTCGTTTTGAGGCCCTAAACGATGTTTTTTGGGAAAAACTAGACCAAAAAGGGTTATTAACTAATTTTTTTCACTTGAAATTTGTATTTTGAGGATAGATATTTCTAACGAGGTATTGTGCGCTTCAAACAGAGATCGTATGCCAAAGTTACATCCTCGGGAAGTTGATGTACCAATTTACCCAAACGGGGCCCATAGTTTTGGCGCTTCATCTCCTAGGGTTAGGTTTTTGGATGTTTAGGGTTTTCCCATGTTGTTCAATAATAAAAAGGCCCTTGAGCCTCATTGTAAGATAGTTCATAGGCATGTAGCCACCATATATATTCTAAGAGATAAGCTACCATCTCCCTAGCTAGTTTATGTAAATTATGTCTGTAAGCATATTTTAGTTATGCGATATTAATGAAATTGAGTTTTATTTCTGATACATCTATTTATTTATGTTTATTTCTGTATTTTATTGTGTTCTTTCATAAATCTAGATCAGTGGTATCAGAGCGGTCTGCTCTTTCTCGATCCTTCTTTTCATGTCCCCAACGAGGTCGGGGTATAAGGAGTTAGGGCTCAATTTGGTTGAACCTTTGCAAGATCAACCTTGCAAACCTCGATGACCATCCATGGGGGAATAAAAGAAAGATGAGGGAGCAGGAGATTCTATCAAAATATTGCTCGAGGAGGCCCTCAAGAAATAAAGGAATGCGATGATGGATAAGTTTTCTAAGATCCTTTAATGGTTGTGTTACAGGATGAATTACCCTAGGGTTTGGGTTCATAATGCCAATAGAGCAAGAAGAATAATACAACAATAAGCAAGCAAATTTAAAGTCCTAATGCTTAAACTAGTAAAATTGGGAGAAGGGGTCCTACTCGTAGGTCCTATGTTTGAAGGCAATCTTCTAGGGTTCAAACCCTCTGCTTCTTGTAGTGCTACAAAACCTACAACTCATTCAAGAAAAGCACATATAATAGTAACAGTTGAAAGAATGTTCAAGATGTTAGCGTTATATCATATAAGCTTATAAAAAAGCTAACATGAAATCATTCATAACAATATCATAACATGTATAAAGCATTAAGATCATGACATCAGGAATGAGACAAAGCTTGTTTGTTGATGTATGTAAAGATGTTTGGAGGAATACCACTTGATTCAGCCACGACTCTCTCCAGCCCAAGCCTCAAAAATATCCTTCCATAAGCATACACATGTATTTCATATAAGAGGAATGAGCATCTCCATGAGGGAAACAAGGGTTTCCACAATTTGGGAAGTGTAGGAGGCACAAGGATAAATCAAACTTGATTAGGGACTAAATGGCTATCGTATCAGTACCTATCTCTCTCTCCTCTTTAGGCATTCCCATGAGGTGTATTTATACCACCCAAAAATATTTTTTTAGTTGGGATACAGTTAGGCCACGGTCTCCTATAGGTAGGCTTTCGGTGTAACCCGTAAACCTTGCCCATAGAATAGGGATTTTTTTTTTCATATTTTAAATTATATACGTGGGGTTGGGTATAACTGGACCCACATGTGCACATGATTTTGAGAGGGCAGAGTCACATATGGAATTCAAAATAATGTTTTTTATGTAAAGGACCAAGTCTAAAGGGAAAGGGTTTCTCAAGGCCATAACACAAAGAATCAAGTATACAGAGGTGGAAAATGATGCTATAACATATGCCCCCCTAACATATGAGGTCACAATGGGTACATGATGACTTAAATGTATTAAGTGTATAAGACGAATCATGCGAGGACTTGGGAGGATTTCACCATATTTTAGCCTGCCAAAAACAAATGGAAGAGATCAGAAAGTATGCTCATGTCTGAGGCGAGCATACCCATGCTTAGTGAAAGTAAAGAATGTCCGCATATCAAGTATGGAGCGGATCCAATATGTATACAAGTACAAAATAAACTGTAAAGTACATAGTGGATCATCTAATCACAGCCTCAAAAAAGTACATATCAAGGTCATGCCATAGTATCACATATAGAAGAACTAATCAATGATGTTGAGAAAGATATCTGATCACTAAAGTCACATAATTGAATCTCCAAGTACCAAATCATAAAGAGTGGAATAATGGTACTGCACGCAACTAAGGTGCCAACATATAATATGTTTTTATGATGAACTGCAACATATAAGGTGGATGGTGTCACTGGCATGAAACTAAAGGAACTATCAAATGAACCAAAGCATGTTGATGCAAACTCGATGTCTTCACCGATCACCATGGTACATTTATACACTATGGGAATAAATGAGTTGAAGTCAACCATGTGAGAAATAGTTTGATTATCAGTCATTGATGTATATCGTTAAGAAATGCGAGACAACTCACTAATAATGATGATGAGAGTCAAGGTACCCCAGTAAAATATAACAAGTGCGAAGGAATGAGTTGATGTTGAACACTTGAGAGAATCTACCAATTAGGAGACATTGATGTATTATCACTGTTGATAGCGAAGGAGTCTGCTACTAATGACTGCAAACCCTAAGCTACTGAAAAAGGACTCTAGAACTTGTTCCTTGAGAAATGAGTCAGAGTCAATGGGAAAATATCTACTAGAAGGAAGGCATTAAGTCATCCCACATCAATCTAGCGTGAGTGTAACTGGCAGGCCAATTATTTGGAAGGAATCGAACGAAGAAAGATGAAGTAACCAACCTGAAGCACATTTCTAGCGTACACAGAATGTAGCTAGCGCACGACAGAAACCCTCTAAACTAACCAATAATGAAAGTTGACACTGAGGCGAGGAATCCACCAATAGGGTCAAATGGAAACTAAGGTACTACACAAATCCCAATGTGTGATAATGAAAGCTGATGTCATAAACAAGGGAAACCAATCAATCAAAGACCCATGATGTTGATCGATGTTGAGCATAAGGTCACCTATCAATGATGGAAATAGGGCCAGGGTGCGGCTCTAGTTTTAATCTCAGAGCAATTTTTCGAAGTCAATAAGAGAAAACCCGCCAACAAGAAGTCAATGGAAACCTTCTTAAATAGCACGAGCAAAGGACCAAAAATTTAATGTGATAGAACATAACTCTGACATATCAGGTATGGCTGACTGAAAAATGATTCAAGATACACTGCAAAAAGGCAGAATCAGGTTTACTTCCCTTGAACAAAATCACGACTCAAATGTGACTATATGGCAGCATATGATAACTTTGTATAAACTTGTCATGCAGGAGGCATGAACAAACCCTCCATATTATTGGAAGAGATAACCAACCGGGGGAGTACTGGCTCAATAGAAAGGTTGTGGCTCTCCTAAGTCAAACTAAAGCCCATCCCAATGGAGAAAAGACTTATTTTTTGTGCTTTTTTCAACAGCGGCACAACTGAATCTACCTACCATCAATCATGGAAGTAATGTCCCATTCCCGCTCTTTTTTGAAATATTTAATTTTTTTGTCTTTTTCATATTAAAATCCTGAAAAGGAATAAAATAATGCCTGTAGTACATTGTACAATGGAAAAAATGAGTGTCGAGAAGCAAATTCACTAGTTCTTGGGGTTGGAACAATCCTATGTGCAATGCAAGGTGGCGAAATTAGTAAATGACACACAAAGGAATGTTTTCTCCATGGGAAAAGGGTGTCAAGTTGCAGATGTTAAGTGATTGCAAGACTAATTTTGCAGAAAGACATGGTTGAAAAGTGGCTTATACATGAGTCCAAGTGAAGCCGGCTTAAGGAAAAAATATAAAAATATTAAAATGTAATGCATCAGAACAATTTAACACGAGGGAGCCTCTAGGGTATAAATCCAGAAAAATAGCGAAGAAGAAGGATAATGAAGCTTCATCGAAAAGGTCATGGCAAGAATAAAGAGGACTCCCAAGCCTACACAATTTTTGTAGCATGGGAAACATATGCTAGCAAGGATATAACTAGGAATCCCATGTAAAATATGGCTCTACCATCATATCATGATTTTATAAATCAATGAGTGAAAATGGTTTCAATAATCATAACATGATGGGGTCGAACCTATGGAAAGATATCACAGTATGGAGGCTAAAATGTAGAATGCAACGGAAAATGGATTTCCATAATCTATATGCCAGTGCTAAAAACAATACCTACCATTACAGGTCAACGATCATGGAATCGAAGCGGTAAAAAATGTCTCAAAATATTCAATTGGTCCTAAAAACAACCTATCCCAACACTTGAAAGCCAAAAAGGTTATAAAGTTTAATGAATTCAAAAAATAGACACAAAATTCATAAAAGTGCGTTTTGATTTTTTTTTTGAAACTTTGGTATAAATACACCTTTTTGACTTACATTTGTCATTTGTGCATTGGGCATTTGGGAAAAAAAACTTTGGAGCAAAAAACCAACAACTTCAATCTGCCCAATTTCTCAGCTGGATGACCGCAAATCTTTCAGGCAATCCCCTCAAATTAATCCTTATTGAATTTCATAATCATTTCAAGTTATTTTCAAATGATTTGACTGTAGAAATATTAATTTTGGATTTACCGTCTGCATATATGCGGGTTGACCATATTGAAGTCACGTGTATACGCGACTGTGTATGAAAGAAACCCGTGTATGCACAACGCAATTGAATGATGTAGGATGAATATCAGTTGGAGAGAGAGGGAACACATTGCCATTGATAATGAAGTGATGGAATATCCTTTGGCATTGGATGTCGTTAGAGGGTGCGGTTTGTTAAAATTATTCAAAACATGAAGACAAACACAAGATTGCTTGAAATGCTTTTGAATTAACAGGATCTAGAAGAGGATGCCTTTATGATTGATCAGATGCCTCTGCAGATTGAGGTAGAGGACATATACTTTATCATTGGACCTTCCCTGAGAGGAGAGTCAGTAAACTTGTAGGGGAAGGCCTCCAGAGGACTCAATGTAGATGACTACATTCGACTCTACTGTTCAGTAGATAATCAGAAGGTTGGGACTCAGATCCCAATCAAAGATGTAGAGGGATTACACATGAAAATCCTTCTTTTCACAATTGTCCGAGTAGTCAGATCAACCTCATTGCATCAAGCCTCACAAGCTACAATGAGTTTTGCAATGGATTTCCTAACTAAATTATATGATTGGAGCACAAATTTACTGACCAACTTGAAAAATAACTTGACTTCAATTCGAAAGAACAAGACCAAGCACTTTGGATGTGGCACTATCCTTTGCACTTTCTTTTTTGAGAGATTACCTGGGCTTCGACCCAAGGTGATTTCAATGATCAGTAACCCAAGAGATCAATGTATAGCAAGGTGGGTTGACCTGATGAAGAGATGATCCATGTGGATCGTACAGGTTCAAGTACAAGTGGTTTAAGTATAAAGGCTCAAAAATAAGAGTGTCAAGAATGTGGAAAACTTGGTGTTAGGTTGAAGGTCTCATCTTTCTGATTCCAACAACACAAACGACACTCAATCCTGAGTTTGTATAGAGGAGTTAGAAGCAATCAAAGTTTGAGGGTTGACTTGCTGAAGTGGTAGACTAAGGAGGACACAATATGGAAGTTTCTTGCCATCGGATTCCGCCCAGCTTTGACCGGATTCCGAGTGAAATTGTGGGGTCATTAATTTGACTCCTTCGGTCAAATCAACGAATTTTCAAAAAGGGACATTTTGTTATTGAAACAAAAAATTATAAAAAATAGGGTCGAAGGGTGGCCAAACACCGCCAACCCCTCTCCATATCAAACATAACAAAAAAATATTAAAATGGGGTCGGCGGCCATGACCTTGCCGGACCACTCACTCACATATTACAATAATAGTAGCAGGCAACAGTCGTGACCTCGCCACCCGACCACCCCAGTTATATCTACGACCTATATTAAAGGGGGGGGGGTCGTTAACCCACTACCAACCCTCCTTCATGTCACGACTCCATTCACGCCAGGGGAAATGGTGGGGCGAGCCACCCAATATGGGCCCAAGCTCCCAACTACCCACTTTCTTTGACATTTTTAAACGGTTGGTGTAAAAAAAAAAAAAAGGCACAATTTTTAAAACAAATCTGAGTTATTTCGAAGGGGGCGGGGTTTGACCACCTGACCCCCTCCCTCCAAATGAGGATCATAACCATTTGCCCAACGAATTTCTTTGGGAAGTTCACCAACATTTTTATATAAAAAATGTCATTCATAAGTGCGCCTAGACAAGATAGGAGTGGGCACAAATTTCGAGACAGGTGGAACCATGAGCACTGTGCAGGAGGGGGAGGAACCATGATCAAAGCCTTTTTCCAGAGGGTCCATATTTTCACTTTGTAAGATTCAGGAAAATTTTATATGGATTATGCACCTCTTGACGCCATGAATCCAATGGTGCTATCAATTTCTTCATCAGAGGTCTCCAATTTTTGGGCACTTTTAGCTATGGAGGTATAAGGGTGTAATTTTGCATTTTATACTTGTAATTTCATTTTTTTTCCACTTAATGAAAGAGGGCCTCCCCACTATTTGAGTAGGGCCCAGAGACATAGTCCCTCTTGGACGAACTCCAATATCAATTCTGTGTCTTCTTGCATGATGTTAATTGCTTCTCTCTTATTATGTTTATGCTTTTAAAGTTTCTTATTTAAGTTGCAATTTTCACATGTAATTCTTTAACACATCTCAAGTAAAATATTTTGGATCAAGAGAGTAGGGGGTGGCAAGGTCCCTAGGACTAAATTTGATGATGAGTTCTTCCTTTTGTGGTGAGAAAAAGTCATTTCCATTGAGGACTACCCCTACGCAGGTATGGACTTCAAGGTAGACCCAGATCTACCACTTCTACCTGGTGCTACATGGGGAGAAATTGGTAAGATTTATTTTTATGATTTATGATATTATTCGTTTTTTTTTGGATTTTCAAAAATATGAAATGAAATTATTTTTGATAGGAAAAAATACTTACAAAATTATTGATCATGAAATAGATGTAGGACCAGTAAGACCCGAGGGTTTGCCGAGGAACAAGCGTCGTGGAAGAGATGCGGAAAATCTCGCAGGTGATCCTGAGAGAGTCCTTAATGCCATACAGAGGAACCTGGAGGGTTTAAACCGCCAAGTGCCTATGGCTACAATGGATGCGTGGTTGGTGTACCACGAGATTGGGTGCGACTCTTCCGACGTGTGGCAACTACCATAGTATTCCTTCGAGATGCTCATCTAGGGTAGGGCCCTCAGACATAGATTTTAGGATGACTTGATCTTTTTTGTGATAGACATGATCGGGAATAAGCCCCAATTTTGTAGGATATTTTTGTCCAAATTTTATATAACTTTTTAAACATATGACTCTTATCTATATATAGTTAGTTTCGTGATGTGAATCTCTCATATATAGAATGACAATTGATGATTTTTGATGTTTTTAATGTGATGAATGAATTATATGAAAATCTGATTCTTGATTAGCTAATGAATCAACAAATGTGTTTTTTGATCATGGGATATGGATATATGTAATGAAATTAAATGATATTTGTAATAACCACACACTCAGAACTTGGAGATATAAATAAGGATCTCTGACATGACAGATGTTATTTAATTGAGACACCACCATTTTTGAATCCAAGTATCCTACTAATGAACCAACACCAAGAGATATTTCTTCAACCAGTAGATTGATCACAACAATATATTCTGCAACATTATTCGAAGTAGGACCAATACATATGCCCCTTGAGACTAACAAATGACTAGATGGATAGTAAATTACCCAAGCCACGGAAACCAAATTCCGGGTATGTCGACTAGCACCATCGGAAAATCCTAAATAGATCATATCATCCATAGATACCTGCAAAGGCAGATCAAAAATATCAACGTCACAATGAAACCGATAGACATATATGCACAAAAAATACAATATGTACAAAACCAAAGCAAATACTTCTTAAGATAGAGCCCATATCTGGGCTCCACAACCTAGTTTCCATTAAAATAAACCAATTCATAAGCTCCCCTTTTTAAGACTCTTTTAATGATGTAAGGACCGTACCACATGGATTTAAACTTACCTACCCCCAAAGCATCCTTGTCTTGATCATAGACTAGGACAGGGTCACATTCATAGAAAACTCTAGGTCACACAATCTTAACATACTGAACCTTCACCCTTTTCTTATGAGCTTTGATAATCATGGCTGCATATCGATGTTTCTCATCAAGACGTTCCAAATAAAACGTTCTTCAAGGCTGGTAGTGTCTGGAAGAAGTTCAACATCTATCTTAAGAGAAGGAATTTCACATTCCACAGGGAAGATCGATTCCAATCCATAAACCAGTTGAAAAGGAGTGAAACCAATTGCAGTATTAACTGACATCCGGTATGCCCAAAGCACAGGATACAACATAACGTGCCAATTGGATCAAGATTTATTGATCATCCTTTGCAGGATAACCTTCAAGGATTTATTCACTGCTTCCACTTTCCCATTGGCCTGAGGATAATAAGGAGATGAATACTCCTGCCATAAACCTAACTTGAGAGGAAATTCAACCATCATGGAGTTCTAAAAATGACTTCCATGGTTAGTGACAATCTCTTTAGGAATACCAAAACGATAAATGACTTGGTTGAAAATAAACAGAGATGTTGTTTCACCATCGTTCGAAAATGTAGGCATAGCCTCGACCCACTTGGTGAAGTAGTCCACTGCTACAATGATATATTTATGACCCTTTGCCGAAGGCAGGTTACAAGTTGTAAAATATATTCCCCAATTTTTGAATGGACTGACGGTAATAACAGGAAAGAGGGGAGCTGGATGAGCGCGCATCTTCCGAGTATAGACTTGACAAGGATGAGATTTCTTTACCGCTTCAACACAATCTTTGAAAATCAAAGTCCAGAAATATCCAACATGTAGAATATTTTGGGCTGTAGAAAGCTCAGATAAATTACCACCACAAGTTCTACTATGGAAATCATTCAACACTACCTCAACTCCTTCTAGGGTTAAGCAACGTCTAAGGATTGAATCGACCCCGTGACGATATCAAGTGTCACCAATGATAACCTAGATTTTCGCGAAGTGATGCAATTTTCTACGCACATCCTTTGAAAAAGTGAGGGGGAACTTCAAATTCTGAAGATATATAATAATATCCCCATACCAATGATATTGTGAAGAAATAAGGAAAATATGTTCATCAGGGGATGATAACTCATAAACCATTTCTTCTCCACAAGGCAACTCGAAGATTAATTCTTCAAATATCAATGATTTCTTAGATTTAGCAGAAAATAACTCAAGATATAATTCTTGAAGAATAATAATCCTTTTATTATATCCCCCCCCCCCAAATCACTTGCCTACTGAGAACAAATTGAAATGGATTGACGGTTTCCAAAACAAAAGTTTTGCGAAGAAGAATATAATGTCTAAGTCACTGGACAACTTGGACTGCTGCCAGAGATAACTTCTCGATGGGATAATATCGCAATTCAGGACCTATCAAGCCCCAAATTAGATAATAAATCCAATGATCAAATAGATCATCGTCTTCCTGAACCAGAACCATACCTATGGTTGATTCTACCGCAACGAGATATAAGAGGAAATCCCTAGTATAATCAGGTGGAATCAATAAAGGAGCAGAGGTTACTTTTTCAAAGCATCAAATGAGCACTGAGAAAAGTAGCCCACAGGAATGGAACTCATTTTTTCAACAATCTCATAAATCCTTTTGTAATCTCAGCATTGTTGGGGCCCTTGTTTTTAATTTTTCATGAAGACAGATTTTGGGTTGCGGATCGACACGTGGCAGGCACAACAACAGTAGGCAGTGGAGCTGCCGAGGTTGTGAAGGAGCAGGATATAGGTGGCGAGGTTGGTGCAAAAAAGTGCAGATGAAGGAAATATGCGGCAAAGGATAGAAAGTGGAACTCCTGTTCAACAGGAAGAAGCCGAAAGCAGCCGAGTGAGAACACAGGAGAAACTAACAGCTGCGCTGGATGGTGAATAAATAGGCCGTCACCCAGTAGCAAAAGGTTAGAGAGAGGTTAGAGTAGAATGAGGCTGAGGAGCAGACACCACAGGAGAGCTCTATCCTGGTCTCGACATCATTTTATTTCCTGAGTCTCCATAGATTTGTTATTGCTGTAGTATCTCTCTTTGTCCTGCGAGACCCTTGTAATTGAATTTGGAAGCTCATTCTGTCGAGCGATGTAACACTTGATTTTGCTGAATGTTTCTTAATATATATGAAGGTTGTTGGTATATCGTATGTCTTGAATGTGTTGCATGATTCTTGTAGTACTTTAAAATTTTAATTACTTATTATCTGTATGATGTTCTGAGAGATCTTCTATATATGGTGTTATGTATGCGTACGATTCTGCGTTAGCTTTGAGTTGCGGATCCATCTGCTGATACCAGTCTGTTCCCCTCCTTCATGTGGTCATGGCACACCTCGGGTGAGACTCTCTGCTCTTTGGAGTAGGGTGAAAATTCCGGCATGGTGCTAGAATACAAAAGACTCCCTTGTTGGCCCAATCCCTGAACTTGGGTCTTGCCCGCGAGACCTGTTTCCTCACCAACAAATGGTTCTGTTGCCGAGACCATAAAATTCATCATGGGAACTAGATCATGGTATCAAGGATCTTCGAAGGAGAAATATGGAGATGGTGAGATAACCACCTGGACCAATTTATAACTCAGTAGACTGAGCTGAGAAGTGAAAAAGAGAAGGCGATAAAAAATCTAGTTCTGTTCTCTGATTCTGCCAGCGATACCTACGAGATCTTTTGGGGAAAGTTCCCCAGTGAACTCTATAGCTGGTTGCGGAGGCTGCAGACCAAAGTGACTAAGGAAAAATCACATAAGATCAACCACAAGTGGGTGCACAGAGATCTGGTGGCCCTTCATCGGCTGGATACCGAGTTGACCCGAGCTGTAGATTTCTGGGTAGAATCTACCTTGGACGGGTATATTGTGGATTTTTCAATGGAGTGCTACTAGTCTTTCTCTAGAGCAGAAGCTATATTCCAATCTGGACTAAGAGGGAAGCTGCTGAAGGAATTTCCATTGTGGATTAAGGCCCTAATGGTGGATAAAGGGTTGATGGAGTTCCAGAAATCAGGAATGGAAGCGTAAACCTCCAATGCTGGGGGAAGGGCCTAAGGGAAAAATGCTACAAGAAATGTGAAGAGGGGGAGTAGGGGAATGGATGCTGAAACTGCAAGGAGGTTGAGGGAGCAATGTGCACATCAGAGGGCGTAGATTGCCGAAAGGTGGCGAGAGAGGGTGATGAGGGAGTTGGAACGATAGGGGAGTAGTCGGAAGGATAAAGAGGAGGTGCCTCAGAAGATAGTGGACATGGAAGGTTAGGTGGGTCCCCAGGAGATGGGAAGGACCATTGAGGGAGTGTGGCGGGTGCATGGGAGTCGAGCCCGGAAGAAGAGAGAGACGATGTCTGACGAAGGAGATGCAGACGCGCGCCTCAAAGAATATTCCTATGTCGAGTGGTACGTCGCGATGCAGCAGTTATTCCAAGAAAGGACGTCATTCATATCTCTAGGTATTTCTACTCCCCAAAGTTCGAATAGCACGGGTCCCTACCTTCCCCTGGTACTCTATAAACCCCTAAGTGATCTTTTTGTTAAGTTAAAAGAGTTGAGTCGATTGAATAGCAGTCAGTTGTCAGTAGCAATGCATGTTAATAGTAGCATTTCCAGTGGTATGCTTACGAAACTAGGACCCAGAGGGTTCATTCTAGTTGCACCTCCGCAAGCGAATATGGTGGGATCATTCACCCGGTACCCAGAATTTTCTGGGCGGAGTAACGATGATGTGAAACAACACTGGTACCTCTGTGAAGCCATATGGAGGGCTAGGAAAATGCCAGATGCAGGAAAGCTGATCGAATTCCAAACCACACTAAGAGAAAGGGCATTACGCTAGTTCATAAAGTGGTCAGAGGCCCACCAGAATCCAGTGATTGTGGATGTCAAGTGGGACCTTTTCAGAGAGTTTAAGCTACCCCAAATGGACCAGCAAGGTCTGTTCGAACTATGGGAGATCAAGCAAAGAGAAGGAGAGACTGCGTGGGAGCTAATGCGCAGGTTCAAAGATGCGATCGGGAAACTCAGCTACCCGATCGGCCTGAATCATCAGAGGGACTGGTTCATCAAGGCTCTGCTTCCCTTGACGTGAACTCCCCTCACTTAGCAAAAGATCGACAACTTGTAGGATGCATTGGAAAAATCTATGAAGATAGAGGCAATGGCAAGCTACCCGCAAGAATATAGGGGAGGAGCAGCCTCATCAGACCCATCCCTACTGGGACTGCAACATCAGATTGCCAATTTGACCGAAAAAATTAAGAAGATGCAGCCCACAAGACCAGCCAGGCCACATGTCTGGTGCACACATTGCTTGGTAGAAGGACATGTGGCGACCGAGTGTCCTCGGTTGCAAAGCCAGGGAGTGGGGACCTCAGCAACGATAGTGCAGGGGGCTCCACCTATCAGAGGAGTTGCACAGATAAACTCGCAAGGGGTCTATCTGCCGCAACAACAGTATACCGGGTTCCCAAATCAGCCAATCCAAGCCACAACAGAGTATTGCGAAATTTTCCAAACAGTGGGTCATCAACCTCGGATGTGTCCGATTTTACAGAAGTACTCCAATGTTCCGAACAACGTGTATTGTGAGTTCTGCGCTTCGACGACTCACATCACCGAACAGTGCAGAGCTTTAGATGCACTGGCAGACCAATTAGATCGACCCTCCTACAGAGTGAATGAGGCTCCCAGAGGAAGAGGAGGTGGTATGAGGGGAGGCCGTACAGGAGGATGGGTTCCACTGAGGTGCTACAATTGTGATCAAGAAGGACATGTGGCCAGAGAATGTCCCCTACCCAAAAGACCGTGGTGTTCACAGTGCCGTGTGAACACACACGCGACAGAGGACTGTCCTGAACTTATTAAGAAATGGGAGGAAAGAGCAAGGTAGAGAGGCACGAATCTGGTGAACTCAGAATCTAGAGGGAAAACGACTCCGATAATGCAGAACATAGCCATATTTACGCGTGGAGAAAAGAAAACAGGGGAAGATGCACGTGATAAGGATCCGATGAGGGTGATCAGGCCAACATCCCCGAAACAACTGATCAGGTCGGAAATGCAGAAGAAATATTTTCAGGAGGCTGTATAAAATTTTTCCCAGCTAGGGGGAGACAAAGGTATTGAGTTACCTATGAAGAAAGATACTAGAGAACAAAGTGCTACAGGGGCTCTGATCAAGGAATGGTTCCACCTATTTCTCAAAATTGTTGACAATGCCCCAATGTGAGAAAAGCTCAAGCATACCTTGAATGAAGTCTTGCAAGGGAACGCAGGAGTGATGGAATCCCAAAAAAAAACACCACAGTATGTACAATGAGTAAAGCGGAACAAAAGAAGAATGGGAAAAGAGTTCTGGTTAGACACGCAGGTTGCAGGATTCCAGATCAGGGACACCACGCTCGATTTGGGATCCGACGTCAATATCCTGCCTCGGAAGACTTGGGAAGCTTTAGGGCGACCACGACTAACTTATTTGCTGATCCAACTCAGGATGGAAAACCAGTACTGCATTGTGCCGATCGACAGACTCGAAGAAGTCGAGGTAGACATCACAGGGGTAAAGACCTACACAGACTTCGAGGTAATAGATATTATGGGAGACAAAGATCTATACCCTGCATTGCTAGGGATCGACTGGGATTTTGAAAACTATGCCATCACTGATCTCAAGAAGGAGTTAATGATTTTTGAAGATGGGGAAGTTAGAGTCGCTCAGCCTCTAGACCCATATCAAGGTTCGAGATATACAGAGATAGTAGATAACAGGGAAGATGCTCAGCTGTTGGACAACCTCTATCAGATGACAGCAGGGAAGAGGGAGGATTACATTAATGCGACAGCAACTGGCTCCGTAAGCTGGGGAAGTGTCCAGATCTCAAAGCTGGGCGCAGAAATAGCTTGGGAGGACTGGCAGCAAGGCGAGTATGAGACCAGCATAAGGAGATGCGCTAGTATTGCAAGAATCCATTGGATTGGGGCTGAGATAAGAGAATACCCCACCTTGTCCAATATGTAAGAAGTAAATACCTTCATTGCAAAGCTAGAAGATAAGGTACCGGAGGAGCAAAGAATACCACTCATGGACGTAGCATTACAGTCCACCTCAGCCACGTGGTGGAAAAATCACCGCAAGTCCCTGTCGCGGTGGAGTTGTGTTGTGGCAGCTTTGAGGGCGCGGTTTAAGGAAGATGAAGGACCTCGAAGCAAGTGAAGGTACCAAGGAAATTTCGATCCGAAAGACCATCTGAAATTGTGTCAGGAGCAGTGGAGAAGTGTGGGATATCCAGAGGAGTTGTGGGTACATCATTTTTTCCACTCCTTAAATACCATTCTGCAAGCCTGGTACTTAGAAGAAGAGAGGAAGAGAGGGACCAGTTCCTGGCAGGAGGTTGCAGACAAATTTGTTCAGTGCTTCTCATTTAAGAGGAAGATAGACCTGATATCCCAAGCATTATAGGCCATAAAAGGAATACTGTTTTTCCCCGATCAGAGCACAGACGGGAGGCCTTTGGTGCTGAACCTCGATGGCAGACACAAGTTGGCTTGCCAAAGGATTGACAGCAAGCCAGAAGATGACAGTCTGGAGGATCTGAGGCACTTGTACTTTGAAGAGACAAAAGGAGAGCGGAACATCAAAGAAGAGCCTGCCACCAAACGAATACATCTACTTCCGCTTAGGACCAAAAAGCTAAACATTGGCACGGAGGAAAAACCCAAATTGGCTACAGTTGGGGACTACTGGGACAAGGAGACAATGAAGGAAATTTTTAGTCTCCTCAAGGAATACGAAGACCTATTCCCTTCATCGATTGCAAATTTGAAAGGGATCAAAGGGGATCTCAGAGAGATGAGGATTATATTGAAGCCGAACGCTAGGCCAGTGAAGCATCGACCTTACCGACTGAACCCGCAGATAAAGGAGAAAGCCAAAATAAAGACCGAAAAAATTCTGAAGGCAGGCCTAATTTTCCCTATGGAAGAAGCAGAGTGGGTGAGTCCCATCGTAATTCAAAATAATAAGGACAAATCATAAATCCGCGTCTGCGTGGACTACCGAAGTTTGAACAACGCTTGCATCCATGACCCATTCCCCACCCCATTCAGCGATGAAGTACTAGATAATGTTGCAGGGAATGAGGCATACTCCTTCACCGTTGGGTTCTCAGGATATCATCAGGTGCGCATCGCGGAAGAGGACAAGAAGAAGATGACGTTCACAAAAAAGTGGGGGTCCTTTGAATACCACGTGATGCCATTTGGTTTGAAGAACGCACCTGCCGCGTTTTCTAGGATTGTCATAGTTTCTTTCTGGGAATATATTCATAAGTTCTTGGAAGTCTACATGGACGACTGGACAGTCTACAGCTTGCTGAAAGATCACGCCACCTGCAACGCATAATGTTCGACCGGCGTCAGCAACTGCAGATTTCATTGAACTTGAATAAATTCATTTTCGTGGTTCCGTTCGGAACACTCCTATGACATGTGGTGTGTAGGCAAGGAGTCTGTGTCAACCCTTCAAAGGTGGCATTAATCGTCAACATGGAAGCATCGGAAACTGTGAAGCAGTTGAGATCACTACTGGGGCACACGGGCTATTACAGGAGATTCATCAGAAACTATGCAAAGATAACTGCTCCTTTGGAGAAGTTACTACGGAATTCAGAGGTGTTCTAGTGGATGGATGACTGTAGATTAGCTCTTGACGCTTCAAAGGAGAAGTTGGCAACTGCGCCCATTCTGGTTCACCCAGATTGGGATAAGCAGTTCCATGTGCATATCGATGCTTCCGGTATTGTACTTGGGGTTGTCTTAGCGCAACTAGGGGAGAAGACAGTCGACCACCTAGTGTACTTTTCTAGCCGCAAGTTGTCTAATGCGGAGCGAAATTACACCACCACAGAGAGGGAGGCACTATAAATGGTGTACTCGCTCCAGAAGTTCTGCCACTACCTCCTAGGAGGTAAGTTCAAATTCTTCACTGATCACTCTGCATTGAAATACCTAGTCAATAAGCCTGTTTTGGAAGGAAAGACATGCCGATGGCTCCTACTCTTTCAAGAGTTCACCTTCGAAGTGATTTTCAAGCCTGGGAGGATGAATGTCGAGCCTGATCACTTATCTTGGTTGGAGACTGGAGAAAATGAGGGCTCTCTAGATGATTAGTTTCCTGATGCTAACATTTTCCAGGTAGAAGCCATATCGGATTATTTGGCCGAAATCGCAACATACCTCACCACGGGGAAATGTTCACACCACTATACCCCGGTCCAAAAATGACACCTGGTCGTCCGAGCTGCTGAATACCAACTGATTACGGGGTAGTTGTATAATTTGGGGCTTGACGAGATTCTGCGGAGGTGTGTCCTTGACCATGAATGTGAAGCTGTTCTGTGGGAATGCCATAGCGGCATCGCGGGAGGACACGTGGGGGAAAAACCCACAGCCAGGAAAGTGCTCCAAGTTGGACTATGGTGGCCAACTGTCCATGCCGACAGTAAATATTTTGTCAAGAAACGTGATGTTTATCAGAGGACAGGGAAGCCCTCTCACAGAGAGAAACTCCCACTACACCTGGTGAATGTATTACAACCGTTCGAGAAGTGGGCTGTCGACTTCGTAGGCCCCATAACACCTGTAGCCAAACATTCAAAGGCCCGGTACATCATCACTACCATGGACTACCTAACCAGATGGGCCAAAGCAGCGGTGGTGAGAGATTGTACGGTAGAAACTGCAGTCCAGTTTATCTTTGACAACATCATCAACAGATTTGGCTACCCAAGGAGCTTAACCAATGATCAAGGTACACACTTCATTAATGAAATGATCAAATTGCTGCTAGACACCTTTATGATACAACATCACAAAAGCAACCCATATCACCCACAGGCCAATGGCACTGTCGAAGCGTTTAACAAAATCCTCAAAAAAGGCTTGACAAAGATCTGCAATGCAAAAAGGGATGATTGGGATGAATGTTTGCCAGCGGCAATGTGGGCCTACCGAACAACAATGAAGCGCTTGACGAATCAAACACCTTTCCATCTGGTGTATGGTTGTGAAGTTGTGATTCCAACCGAGTTCACCATACCAAGCCTTCTGATCGCCACATCCCTAAAGTTCTCGGAGGAGGAATCACTACAGGAACGCCTGCACGAATTACAAGAACTTGACGAAGCAAGGTCCTTGCTGAGTTTCATTAAAAAGTTCAGAAAGACATGTAGAAGGCCTGGCATGATCGACACATTAAGAGAAAAATGTTCCAGGTTGGCGGCAAGGTTCTGCTATATGATAGCAGGTTTCAAAAATTTCCAGGGAAACTGCAGAAGCACTGGTTGGGACCATACTACGTTGTCGAAATCAAGGATTCCGGAGCAGTTCAGTTGGCTCAACTGGACGATATTGTTTTACCTGGATGGGTGAATGGCGCATGCCTGAAGCCCTACCATGACTAAGTTTCTTTAGGTTTCTTTCAATAACTCTCACAACCGAGAGAAGTCAGTAGAATAGAGTAGTTGAATAAATCTCTCGCACCCAAGATGAGTGTAGGTAGTGTCACTTTCCCATGCATAGGTTGTCAATAAAAGCTAGGTTGCGAGGACCGCAACGCAACCGATTGTGGTCGGGGAGGGTCACGTCCAGCATGCCATCCACGTAGGATAAGAAAATGTGTCCAGTGTCAGTCCCCATCATTTCTTCCAGTACTTGTGTCAGTTTGTAGGATCGCCAGGATTTGCAAAATAAACTTCCATAATTAGAAGTAACCTTACAGTAATAACTTTTCCATAATTAGAAGTAACCTTAGCCGTCGTGTCTGCCCATTTCCCCACACCACCATTAGCAGATGTCAGAACACACCTCAGTAGGCAACTAATCACATGATTATCACCGCGGAGGAAGCCAACAAGAATTAATTAGTTATGGGGTCTCATCAACCTCACTCGTGCCGGTTAATTACATAGCCTGCATGCAGAAAAGAGCGAGAATGTCGGAGATTTCCAAGTTAGAAACATCTCAAGGAGCAAGGAAGGTTGTGATCGTAGAAGAACAGGGAAGGTTGCAGGAGGTAGAGAGCTAGGGACGTAGAGGTGAAGCAGTGATACAAGTGTACTAGCGCAGAGTGAAGATGGCTAGAAAATTCCCATTAGTTGTCGAGCCTGAGATAGATGGAAGAATTGAAAAAACAGAGTCACCAGTCGAGAAATATGATAGTGAAACTTTGATAGACTCAGACTGGTTTGAATTCCCGGCCATGAAGCGACAAATGTATATGGAGGATTATCTGACGGAAGCCGGGAATCTCGCATCAAGAACACGGCCAGACTTCCGGGGCCTACGACAATCAACACTACTGAATCTAAGAGACTTGCTAGTATTTGGCACCACGGGCACTGCCATGCAGTGTACAAAACTCTTACTCAGCCAAATTCAGAACAGCTTATTTTGGTTCAGGAAGGAGATCCCCATATGCGAAGAGGATATTCACCGGTTGACAGGATTATCACAAGAAGGTTGGGAAGTCTCAACCGCATTCCAAACAGTATCAAAGAGGGCTAGGAAGGACAGAGAGCAGAACCTATACACCAAGTATGGTACATGGCGTGGAGGCAAGGGAGCTAGGATAGACCTGATTGATCAGCCCAATGTTAAATTTTCATGCTACCTCATTGCTAAAAAAATGATGAGGCACTATACGAAGGGAGAGTGCACCCTAGACACCATCTCGGTGGTAGAGCACTGTATCCAGGGAACACAGCTCAATTGGTGTTCATTCATTCTCCATGAGTTGTTCGAGGCATGCGAGGACAACTATCAGAGAGTGACAGGATTCATATACGGGTACTTGATCATGGCCTTCGCCATGTGGAAATGGTCCTTCCCCGGTAGGCGAACACCAGCTGAGATACAAGATAGCCAGCCACTAGCAATGAAATACACTCCCTGGAGGGTATCCAATGACCCAAGTTCGAAGGAGGCCAATGAGGAGGGATTCTGGGTTTGGTATGGTATGATGGTAGACGTGGTCATGAGCCAGCAGTGAATACCAGGGGTTTTGCTGGACAAATACAGTGAACAAGTCTGGTTCAGGGTCACACACAACCACACTCTCGTCAGGCCAAAAGGTGTGCCGACGATGAATTTTGAAATGACGCCCCTAAAGCTGCACATTGATGAAAACACCTTCCACTCGGAAGTCTGCAGATGGCCAGGAGTACAAATGGAGGTCCGGGAGGGGGAATACGTCTATTACTTCATAGGAATGATGGCTGCGCCGCTACTAGGAGAGACACCAGAGCAAACAACAGCCAGGGTGACGGGACTGCAACTAAATCTGGTAATCGATCGGCTAAATGACAAGGTACACAATTTCAATCATATTGTTCAAAAGATAGCCAATGAGTCTCCTGAATTCCCTACCTTTGAATAATTCCAAGCCTCCTAGTCTGCCTCACTCCCCATCACGACTCCTATTTTCACCCCATTGCCTAATATTGTGTTTACTACACCACCCCCAGTGCCCACAATGCTGGTGCGAAAGTCAAAAGCTGCAAAGCCAATCGCAGCGCCAAAAGCAAAGAAATCCAGGGTGGAAGTCTCCAGCTCCGTGGTTGACCTCACTGGCGAGGATCAGCTGCGACAGAGCAGCCGGGGAGTCCTGATAAAAGAAGAACCCCTCGTGGAGACCCCAGTAACTAGTGAGCTTCCACCCCCCAAGCCACTTTTTCCACTTAAATTTCTGAATATTGGTAATTCCACCACCTGAAATTACCAATTTCCACAATTCACCTCATTTCAAGAACCTAACACCTCCACCCCATCCACTTCATCTGCCACCATGTCCGACCCCATCATCAGAGAGAGGACTAGTGGGGGCCTCGAGACTGAAGTTAACTCAGGTACTACATAAGTACCTGTGGTTAGCCAAACCCTAGCCCCCCATGTCACATTTACTGAACTTATTAGCTAGGCAGAGCAAGCTATAAAAGACAGAGCTGACCAACTTCCAGTGCAAACTCCAGAACAGCCAATTCACTCGACCCCCCCAGACACAGGAGCAACACCCGAATCACGGCCCGACGTCAACATGGGAAATTCTAGCAACCATGCCAAGAATCCAACCCCATCGCCATCACCAAAAGAACATTCGGCCAAGTCAGTAGCCAACGGGAAACCCTTACAAGCGAGGCTGCCAGAGCAGGGTATGTTAGGAGCATAACGCATGGAAACATGGGGGATGTCCCAACTGTTCCACTTCATACAACGGGCAGCACAGCTGGCCAATGGGCTCCATGCTGAACTTCAATAGAGATGTGAGCAGCAACATCAACAAATCATCGCGCTTACTGAAGAGCGTGATCAGCTGTGAACTAAGAAGGGGGCCCTGCAGCAAGAAATTGTGTTGGTGACTCGAATATTTCAGGACATCTGGCCCAATTTAGCGGCCTACGACACCCAGGTACCACCACTGGAAGTCCAAGACGATGCTATGGGTGAACAAGATATCCACGTTAAGGTAGCATGGGACAACCTTCGGAATGAGAACACTGAGCTCAAAACAGCTCTAGCGGCCCACCCAGCTTTGCCAGACCCCCAGGTCATTTATGCCAACCAGATAACAGCAAGACAGGAACATGTTGAGAGAGTGCAGGAAGCCTTGAGTACTTCAGCCTGGGAAGTGTATGACCTACTGAAGGGTCTACAAGAACATACGACGGCCCTGACTCTCAAGACCCAACCCTTGTCTCTATAGCTTCAACAAATAAACCAAGAGATTTAGAATGCAAAGGACCCAGTTGGCCCTGATCTGCTATATGCTGCAGCAGACAGCTTGGAAGTCCAGATTTAGCAGATAGAGGCCAGTTTAGCAACGGCCAAGCAGGCCCTCTGGGAGCTCAGGCAGCCTGTCATGGCAAGTGCTCAGAAGATGCAACAACTAGTCGCTCAGGCTAGTACACAAGTCTCAACCATCTTTGGCAAGCTCCCAACTGAAGGAGGAGAGGAAGCTGTCACTCGAATCGCAGCCGCAACTGAACCAATTATGAAGGAGTGGCAGAAGGTTGTAGCTTCCTTCCAAGAACTCAAGGTCACAACCCTTGCAAAGGTCCCTGATTTGCAGCGCTTTTTTGAGCAAACAGAGGAGGGACGACTGGCGGAATAGGAGACAGGAACAAGCAGAGCCATGGAGGTGGAGACAGTGATTTGCGATTGACTCGGGACGATTCAAGAGACTGTGGTCAGGGCCTGTTGGGGCCCTTGTTTTGAATTTTTCATGAAGACATATTTTGGGTTGCAGATTGGCACATGGTAGGTGCAATAACGGTAGGCAGCGGAGCTGCCGAGGTTGCGAAGGAGCAGGAGATAAGTGGCGAGTTTGGTGAAGACAAGTGCAGATGAAGGAAAGGTGCAGCAAAGGACAGGCAGTGGAACTCCTGTTCAACAGGAAGAAGCCGAAAGCAGCCGAGTGATAACACAGGAGAAACTAACAGTTGCGTTGGCTGGTGAATAAATAGGCCGTCACCCAGTAGCAAAAGGTTAGAGAGAGATTAGAGTAGAACGAGGCTGAGGAGCAGACGCCATAGGAGAGCTCTGTCATGGTCTCGACATCATTGTATTTCCTGAGTCTCCATAGATTTGTTATTGGTGTAGTATCTCTCTCTGTCTTGCGGGACCCCTGTAATTGAATCTGGAAGCTCATTCTGTCGAGTGATGTAACACTTGATTTTGCTTAATGTTTCTTAAGATATCTGAAGGTTGCTAGTATATCGTATGTCTTGAACGTGTTGCATGATTCCTGTAGTAATTTAAAATTTTAATTGCTTATTATTTGCATGATGTTCTGAGAGATCTTCTATATATGGTGTTATGTATGCGTACGATTCTGCGTTAGCTTTGAGTTGCGGATACATCTGCTGATACCAGTATGTTCCCCTCCTTCATGTGGTCGCGGAACGCCTCGGGTGAGACTCTCTGCTCTTCGGAGTAGGGTGAAAATGACGGCGTGGTTCTAGACTACAATGGACTCCCTTGTTGGCCCAATCCCTAAACCTGGGTCTTGCCCGCGATACCTGTTTCCTCGCCAACAAGCATAATTATCCTGAAGAAATTAGCTTTTCCTTTGAGACTGAGAAGTTGACGAATGGTAGACAGGGAGGTAATTGAAGTATTGCCTCAACCTTGAAAGGATCTACATGAACCCATTTAGTAGACACCATGAACCCCAATAACTGATCGGATGTGATTGCGAAAACACACTTATTCGGATTCAACCAGATTTTATAATAATGACATCTTTCGAAAATCAACCGAAGATAATGAGGATGATCAATTCTCTTTCGAGAACGAGTATCTAAGTCATCCAAATAAGCTTCGATGATATGCTTGATATCATGGAAATTGTTATCACTCCACCCAACTACCCAAGGCTAAGAGTGGGATTGAAGGAAGGTAACCACATACCAGGCTTTAGGTTAGGTAGCTAGCCCTACCAAGACCAAAGAGGGATCTCTCGTTGTCATTTTGCAGTCAATGAAATGACTAAATATCTATTGATTCTTAGTCTAGGTATGTAAGCTCAGTAAATAGGATTTTTATTTCATTTTTTGAGTACTGGATAGGAATGTCAATGAGGAGGCTAGGTCCAGGGTTTTTAGGTCTGAATTTCAAGGTCAATTTACCAAGAATGTGTGAGGTCAGGTAGGTAGCTTTAAATCATGTTTACTTGGTCATTGAGTATAGGATGAAGTGATAGAACGTATAAATGAGCACTGGGGTGAATTCATTAATTTAGAAGAACATAAACATATCATGTAAACCTTGTCTAAGACAGAGCATGAACATACATTCTTTTTTCTTATAAAATTACAAGATAAACACATGGAAGCATGTATCTGAAAGAGGAAAACATATCATTCAAAATGACTAGATAAACATACAGAGAAATAACAAATTCTCCAATACATACCACATGATTCTCCACGCAAGTTCTACAAGACTGTCTTTGATTTCATTCCAAAAGGCTCTACAATAGCTCCACTGCCACATAAGACTATCAAAACCAAGAAAAGACTAAATTGGGTATAATTATAGAAAATATGCACAATGAAACCTCATAGGGTCGAAATCCCATCCGAAATGCATCATAAATACATGAGATGAATCTCTTCCTAGAATCTAAGGAGGTTAGAAACCATTTCCTCAAATTCAGCTATAGACTAGGAGTGTGTGTCCCCCACATTAAATTACATGTTTCCTCATGATAAGAGGCAAAAACCACCTCAATTACTCTAATGCAAACTCATAGGACAGAAAAACCTCAAAATTATGACATTTCCTGGGCTTGACAAGTGTCCTGAGGGATCCTATGCAGATGCGTAACACTTTCTGATAGATGCATAACAAACTTTTACAGATGCGTAACAACAACCTCCAGATGTTTAACACTTGCCTCTTGGGAGAAAATTTTTCAATCTTCTACAAACCCTAGACCACTATGGAGTCAAATGGAGGTAAGAGAGGATATCTACCACACATGAAAAGAGAAGAATGAGTTGAATGAGCCTCTTTTTTCCTTTTATAAGATTTTGAAATGACTTTTTGTCCTCTAGTGAAAACAATAACTATGAAGACAATTTTGCCTTTTTGAAATCCTTTTATATTGAAATAAATTTTGAAATAAGACAACTTGACTTACTTTATTCTCCTAAGTATGTAACTCCCTTCAGAAGACTTATATGATGGAAATGAAGGATTGTTTGCCTTGTTTGATGACAAATTGTACTTTTCAAAGGCAAAACAATGACACCTAGACAACATAATTAGATGAGATGGTGTGAATGACCTAATACTTCTAAATTACAATGAATAGGATGACCTTTGAGGTGATTATGGCCATGAATGGGATGAGGGGAGCAACATTTGTAACCTAGACTCCTCCAGTGACCAAAATTTATTTTGAAAACTTGTTTGAAAAGACCACAAATTTTGACCTATGACTACTAGAAAATAAACTGAAAGAGAATATTTGATCACTGAACATTTGGACACTAATAGAAAATATACGACATGGCCTGCTAGAAAGTTGTTCCAACATTTTTAAGACCAAAAGGAATATTTTTATATGCAAAGGTATGCCAGGGGAAAATAAAAGTTGTCTTATGTTGATCTTGAGGATAGATTGTAATTTGATTATAACCCGAGAAACCGTCTATGAAGGAGAAAATCTCATTCCCCTCACATTCATTGATAATATGATCAATAAAGGGTGTGGGGTAATTGTCTTTAAGACATGCCTTATTCAGATCTCTGAAGTCTATGCACAAACAGATCATTGCTTGTTTCTTGTCCACCAAGATTGGATTTGAAACCCACTCAGTTAAAGGAACAAGGTATATAAAACCCGCCTTAAGCAACGCCTAAAACTCGACCTTGATAATTGTAGCTTTCCTAGGATTTACCGGGTGAATATTTTTCCGTATAGGCTTAGCGTTCTCATAAGTCTTTATCCCACATTGGACAATCGATGGATCAATTCTAGGCATTTCCTCATAAGACCAAGTGAAGACATCACATAATTATTTAAAATGATTGGTATAGATTTGAATCTCTTCAGGGGAACACTCAGCTCCGATGAAAACATTCACTATTACATTGGTATCCCTGGAAATTTTCACAGGAATTGTTTCCAAAATGATAGACATACTACCTTCGAAAAAAATCTACGTTGGAGCCAAAGGGTTTAGAATTGGGTGAACATGACTAATTGATGAAGGGCTAGAAAAGATTGACTCAACTTCTCGCAAATCTGGTAGAAAATATGACCGACGATGAAAATCATCTCATAGTATTTCCACACCTGTCATTTCTTCTAGGATTTCCTCCTTAGATGTTAAAAGAGTATCAAGGCAATCCAAAGAAGAAGTCAAGTTAAGGGTCCATGCCGGAGCCACATCTACATCCAAATCCTCCAGTGAAAGATGAATTGGATCAGAATTTGTGGTGTTAACAATAGATTGATAAGAAATTTCAACTGTGGGCATAGGATATGCCATTCCACCCACTTTCCATTCTTCTAATGTGGTCATAGAAGAGGGTAAGGACCAAGGATCTAAAAAACAATGGGTTCAGAAGAAATCTCTTCGGGAAGGAGCCTTGGAAGATGAAATAGAATTTATATGAACAATAGTAAGCAAAAGATCAAAGGTACCCATAACAAGGCATACATACTGACTCCTAGATTCTTAGCAGGTTGCTTGGCATTACTCACCAAGGGAACAATAGAATTAGAGGATGCATTGGAATCTATCTGAGAATAATCCATCTGATCAATAATAGTGATTCTCCCTTCATGGGGAAAACATAGGATGCATAATAATGATGATACAATGAAATCCATCTCATAAATACAATTTCTCCCCAATAGAAGGTTATAGTCCAAATTAGCATCAACTATTTCTACTTCGATATTGACTACCTTGCCCCTAACATAGATGGGTAAGGCAGGAAAAATGCCATGTGGCCTGTGAGAATGACCATCAAATGCAGTCAAAAGAGTAGGTGAAGGAACGACTTGAGGAGATCCAATAGCTTTCCAACATGAAATAGACATGATACATGTGGAAGCTCCTTCATCAACTACAGTTCAAAAAATATTGATCTTTTGATAAGTAGATTTAATTTGAAAATCCATATGATGAGGAAGTCTCTTCTTAAGATTTGAAATATCAAATGTAATCATATGAGAGTTTTTTAGATCTACCATCCTGATCGCAGTGAGAAACACACTCCTTTGTACTGGAAATGACTGGAATACCTCCAACACAGACATAGCATAAGGACTCTGAGCCGGATATTCTGCAATGGAGTAGTTCTAATATGCCTTGGCATTAGGGTTATTTGTCGAACGTTTAGTAGAGCCTTTCATCATGCGAGGTATAGGCTCAACAACGGGCCTCTCTATATGGAGTGGCTCAGAAATATCAGGAGCGACCTTAGCCTTAGAAGATTTGGATTCACCATAATCACATGATCTCATTGAGACATCAATGTGAACACTCATCATGTATACATTTGAAGAATTCCCCCCCCTTGCTTGCCCCATGTGGGAGCTCTAGTATTTGAATTCACGCCAGAAATCATTTGTTGCCCTTGGGGAAAAGGGTTAGTCAGGACAACCTAGGAACTAGAAGAACCTTGCTGAGCCAAAAAGCACTGAGCATCCTGAATCTTAGGGAAAATATGCGTGAGATGGTCTCCAGTGCACAATTTGCAAGGAAACTTAACTTTCTTTTTAGACTCTCTCTTTCCCTCTCCAACATTATTGTTGGGTTTATTTGCATTATCCTTCTCATCCTTATCCTTTTTCTTACTAGGTCCTTTCTTCTTCCCATCGGATTGTGGATTTCCTTTGGGGTTAGAGGATTGGACAACATTAATCATTAGAGGTTGAGAAGGCATAGAAACTGACGACGTAGCCTGAATAGAAGAAGTAGTTTGTAAAGAAAACTGTTGAAATTGATTTAAGAGGTTAGCTGTATTACTATCGATTGAACCAACTAGCTTGCCGACATGGGGCCCTGGCTTCGGCTTAGCTAAATATATCTTAGATTGAGGAGCATATGGAAAAATCTTATCAAGAATCCCATACTGAGAATATATAACGTCTAATTTGTGGGCTCTAAAGATATCCTGGTCTTTAGTAAATACCCTAGAAAGAGATACATCTTTTGATATTTATGGTTGTAAAGATTTTAAGAACCATTGAAGAAGGAATTCATTGGGAATATAGGCTTTAATGAGCCTCTTCCTCTTCTCCATTCCTAAATATGGTCAGAAATGTGAGTTGCCTTATCTTGCTGTAAGTTGGCAAAAATCTCAGTTCCATAATCATACCGAACGGGCAACTGAAAATTATTCAAGAACATAGTAGAAAATTTGCTAAACGAAGCAAAGGTGTTCCTAGTAAGCTCTATGTACCAGTTAGAAACATTTTTGATTAAGGTGCATTGAAACAATATCAACCTAATTGAATCATCAATAAGGGAGTTAGATGAGCACCGTAAGTGGAAAGTTGTTACATGGTCAGTTGGATCTTCACCATTCTTCCCTTCGAATTTTGGAATGTTTGATGGAAGCTTGGTAGGAACCGGAGGACAAGCCAGGCTATATAGGATAGGATCATTAGTCAATTTCGAAAGACCTGGAAAATTTGGGGTTTCCAAAAATGGTAAGCGCGAAGGACCTTGAGAATTCAATCCACCATGAGAGGGATTCCAAATTTTTTGAAAATAATAACTTGTATTTGCTGAGACACCAAGCGGCCAAGGGTTGTTCGTAGAAGATAAACCATAAGGAAAACCTTGTGGTCCATAGAAATTTGGAGTAGGACCACCTCCTGTTGAAGGGTTTCCATAATCATGAAGGTTTCCCCCACTCGAAGTGTTAAAGGAAAATGAGACACCTTTGTAAGGGTTCCATGAATTAGCGAAAGGAGAAAAACTCTGAGAGGTTCCTACAGAGGAGAAAGGTATGTTCCCCTATTGACCAAACATGAACTAATTCCCAGTTCCTAAACCACCAAAAGCGGGATTCCAACCTTGAAAAGTTTTGAAACCTTGACCTCCTAGAAAAGGATTGAAAACTTGACCTTGCACGGAGAAAGGAAAATAACCTAAGGAAGGGTTATAATTAGGAATATGACCACTTCCAAAGGGAAAAACCTTAAAAGAGGCTAAGCCACTAGCCATAGAAGACATAGGTGTGGAGACAACAGATGCAGTGGTGAAAGGAACTGAGGGAATTTCACTAGAAGTAACCCCAAATGAAAATGAACTAGTGTGGGAAGCAAATGCATGGGTGCCCCCACTCGAAGATGGAATGGAGGGAGAGCCAAATATTGTTGTAATAGGAGTGATAGTTGATATAGAAATTATAATACTCCTTCTATCGAAAGAGGAGTATGCACACTAGAAGTAATCATAGTCGAAACTGTGTTTCCAGCAGTGGAAATCGAAAGAAAATAAGGAGAAATAAGAGGGATTTATAGCCTGTGAGTTGGGGTCCCAATGTATAATATAACACCCAGAAAATCAAAAGGAAGGGGGGAAGAAGGAGTAACTGGAGGTTCAGAAATCTCTTCGACATCAACTTCTTCTGATGGAAAAAGAACCCTAGAAAGGAGTGGAGTACACTTCTCTAAATCACGACTAACACTAGGATCGCCCTTAGAAATTATAGCCCCAAGTGAAGGGTCTCTCTCCAATGCGTTCACTGCTACTGATTTGAAATCACCAACAGAATTTCTCCTACGCCTTCTAGGAGAAGGAACGACACTCGCAGGAGAAAGCCCATGAAGCCTCCTAGATTGACGAACTAATCAATCAACCACTTTTATTTGTTAAGATAACTTATATAGACTTAACAAATTATAAATCTACGGTAGTGTAGGAGAAAAGAACACTCTCTAAAAATGTCCCTAAAGATTCAACCAATCAAGTAGCTCTTAGGTATTTCGGCTCCGGGTGATTAGGACCGTACACCAAAATATAAGAAAGCGAATATATAAGGACCTTTCCAAAATAGTCTGGGGTAATTATGCCATAGGCCTACTAGCGAAGGTAACGAAAACAATTACGTTGACCTCCAGACAAAAGCCTTTGCCGGTGTAAGTACCCAAGATTCACAAGGGAACCCTCTAGAATTACTAATGAATGCGATGCAACATTTGCCTCAGGTACCATGGGTTTTCCCCCCAGCATTCACCTATTCAATACCTAGGAATGACAACTAAGGTCACTAGTTCGTATCGGCAACCTAGCGTAATACTCTTTGGTCGGGATCCAAAAAGTAGGAGAGGGGGTATCTCTCTTCCCTGCTTTCAATCGCCCTCACGTTTGACTCCCTTTTTAGGAGATATTTCCCAGACATCTTAACGAGACTGAGTTTCACTCTTTTAATCCACTTCTAAATTTAAAATTAGAGTGGCCTTGGAGAGTTAACTCTTCACACGCCTATTCCAAGGCCTTAATGACCTAAACTAGTTGATGTATTTAATGACGATTCAAAAATATTATAGTTCATTTTATATTTTAACACTTGATTTTAAAGGTTGTTATTTTAAGCCAGGGGTAATATGGAGGTGCAACTTATGGTGTTATGGACGCAAGAAGAAATCAATAGAAAACGGCTACATGCAAAATGAAACTTTTTCTTAGATGAAAAGGGATTTCTACAAAGGGAACTACGAACAAACTATTGAAAAAAAAAGTTTTCCTTTTCTCTTTCAAAGTACACACTCAAACACTCAAAATCTACAAAAGACTAAAAATGCTTACAACGCGACTACTCTAATGCAAACTACCAATGCTAAATGTAAGATTCTAGGATTACTCTAAAAAAATAAGCAAATGTGTCTCCCAATAAAGAGGTTTGAAACTTAACACAAAATAAAGGATAAATTCAAACAAGAAATTCTCCAAACAAAGATACCAAAAAATTGATACAAAAAGGGGCAAATTCAACCAAGAACTTCTCCCAAAACAAAGCTAATTCGACCAAATGACAAACTTTACACTTGCTCAAAAAAGATAAAGAAGCCTTCAAACAAAACCAAAAGAAAAATAAAAGGAAAACAAAGATGTTTTTTGTGTCTTTTTATTTTTATGGAAACAATAAATTCTTTGAGAAAGCAAAAACTATGCAAAAACTCAAAATCACCAAGTTGAGCAAAAAAGGCCTGAAATTCCTTAAGCCATCAACATCATTTTCATGAAAATAATTAACAAGCGGAAAAAGGTAACCCACTCAAACACATGACCTGATCAACATCACATAACTCTAGCAAACAAATAAACTCCAAGAAAATCAAGAAGACTCTTCAAGATTTCCAGAAATACCTTTCTCAAAAAACCAAGAAAAACCAAGAAAGCCAGTGAAAGAAAAAGCAAAAAGTGAAGCAATAAGAAGAATACGCATGAGAAAATCAACACTAAGTCAATGTCTTGAATACCTAGAACAACCAATGAATTCAACAATAAGCCCTAGTGCCAAACCCAAAATTGAAACTTCACAAAGAAGGGAAAACGAAGGTTGACTAGGTTTTCCACTGAGAAAGAGGAAATTAATAAAGAATAGAAAGAAACACTTTCCAGAAACATCAAAGATTAAACCAAAGTAACCAAAAATGGGAAAAAATACCTTACTGGATTCAAAATATAAAAATTTCATTTAAAACTGGCTATACGCAGCTTGACAATGATTAACCTGCGTGTATACGTGACTATGTACAAGGAAACCAACGTATACACGTGTTTATTTGGACCAAAATGTGTGTATATGCAACTGTGTAAACTGGAAAGCACGTATAAAAAGTGCAGTAAAGAAAAAATAAAAAATTCAAGTCTGATCCAGAAGATTAGGTATTTTTCCTAGGTGGATAATTAACCAAAGAAACTGGAAAAGTGATCCAACCAAATAGAGAACCCAAATCCAGAGAGAAACAACCCAAACTAGGAATTACACAAATGTAATCCCCAGTGGAGTCACCAATTCTATTACGGGATGAATTACCCTAGGGTTTGGGTAGAGAACCCCAACAGAGAAAGAAGCATACAACAACAAGAAGCAAGAAAATTTACAGTCCTAATGCTTAAACTAGTAAAACTGGGAGAAGAGGTTGTACCCGTAGGTCCTACGTTTGAAGGTGATCCAATAGGGTTCAAACCCTATACTTCTCCTAGTGCTTCAAAACCTGCAACTCGTTCAAGAAAATCACATATACTAGTAATATATAACTGGAAGGATGTTTAAGATGTCAGCGTTAGATCATATAAGCTTATAAATAAGATAACATGAAATCATTCATAACAAGATCATAACATGTATAAAGTAGTAAGATCACGACATCAGGAATGAGACAGAGCTTCTTTATTGATGTATGTAAATATGTGTTAAGGAATACCACCTAATTCAGCCATGGCTTTAAGCGAAACCATCCTTCAGATTCGTCCAGCCCAAGCCTCAACAATCTCCTTCCATAAGAATACACATGGATGTCATATAAGAGGAATTAACATATCCATGAGGGAAACAAGGGTTTCCACAATATTGGAAGTGCAGGAGGCACAAGGAAAAATTAGACTTGATGAGGGACTAAATGGCTATAGTATCAATACCTATCTCTCTCTCCCTTTTAGGCCTTCCCATGAGGCGTATTCATACCACCCCAAAACAGTTTTTTAGTTGGGATATAGTTAGGCCACGAGCTCCTGTAGGTAGAATTCCGGTGTAACCCATAAACCCCGCCCAGAGAATAGGGAATTTTATATTTTTTTCCATATTTAAAATTATATACGCGGGTTGGGTATAACTGGACCCACTTGTGCATGTGATTTTGCGAGGGCAGATTCACATATGGAATTCAAAATGATGTTTTTTAGGTAAAGGACCAAGTCTGAAGGGAAAGGGCTGCCCAAGACCATAACTTAGAGAATTAAGTATATAGAGGTGGAAAATGATGCTATAACAAGCTGCCCACTGGTAGCACATCTGCATCCAGAAACCACTCTGTAGGAACCACTCCTTTCCAAGTACAAGTCAATTTCGACATTCATGTATTTGAAGGCTAGATAGATGAAAAATTCATAGATATATGGTTGAATTTTCTAGAAGGGCATTTCTCGGTCCATGATTTCTCCGACTGAGAAAATGTTACTTTTGCACTCCTCAAAGCCGCCCTCCATGTCAAGGGTATTTCTCTGCCACACCCACTTGGAATTTGTTCTGAGATGAAATCAAGGAACAATATTACCTCTTGGGGAGCTATGAGGACAAGTATATCTAATGGACCATGTTGCAGTAGCGAAGGTATCAAGATGTGCATAAGCTGACGAATTTGTTCCATACCCTATGCATAAATATGGGTATTAAATATTCATAAAAACATTTGGTGCTCAAGTACCACATCTATTTGCACATATACATTCAGGAGGAAATGTATTTCCTTGACATTACCTCTCTTGGCATGACATATCGATATTTCACCAAGATCAAGCAGAAATTTAAGCAGAAGAAGCAAGACTTTGGATCCGTGAATTCAAAGCCAGGGACAGGCGCCCCCAAACCGCAGAACAAGGGGTAAAGCCAAATTGGGGTGACTCAGAATAACACCACAAAGCCAAAGAAGGACACAAGGAAGTGGTGTGAATTTCAAAACAGCTCCACTCACAACACAAGCAAGTGTTGGGCCAAACAATCGCTGGTGGCTGAAATGATGGTATCTGAATCAGATGCAAGCTCTGATTTTGAGTTAGAACCAGACAAGGAGAATGATAAAGGGAAGCAAATAATTAATCCAGAACCTGTGCAACCGTTGCCACCACTAATCTCCAAATGGAGTAGATTGAGGATCCAGAGGAGGGGGAGCACCTTTTCCATTCCCAGATGTGGATGAAGGGTTATCCACTGCAATTCATTGTCGATAGTGGAAGCCAAAAGAACCTCATTTCCGCTAAGGTAGTCAAGCGGCTCGACCTACCGACCAAAACACACCTGTAATCGTATACCATTAGGTGGATTCACCAAGGAAGCTATCTTCACGTCAACTAGGAGTTCCGCCCTCCATGCAACATCAAGCCCTTTATGGATGGGGTACTCTGTGATGTTGCTCCTCTTGACATGTCTGATGTATTATTAGGCCAACCATACTTGTGGAAGCAACTTTTGTGTATGAGTCTAGGCCTCATTCCGTAATTATTACTTTTGGAAATAAGTTGTACAGGACACCATAGGTAGTATTGTCTTCTGCTATCTCTTTTAGTACTGCAAAGAAATGCAGTAAGATTATTTCCCAAACTAGTAAATTTGTTTTCATTACGATTCGCCCACAGGGAAAGAAGAAGATTGTGGTCGCAACCTCCAAACAGGGCTCCCCTGCGCGACAACAACAGATGGAAAATTTGTGGAGGAATACAAGGAAATTTTCTCCTCACCCACAAGGGTTTCTATACACTGTCAGGTCAAGCACTCCATTGATCGGACCCCAAGCATGCCACTGCCTAATGGGCTGATATATCAACATTTTTTTATGGAGAATTATGAAATAAAGAGGCATATCCAAGAGTTGTTGTAGAAAGGGAACATCAGGCCAAGCTCCTCACATGTACTATATGAGGATGATAAAGAAAATAAATTTATTGAACGAATCTAGCACATCCGCCAGGAGGTCCACGACATCTTGGAGAAATCCAATGGCAGGTACAAGAAGCGACATGATCAACATCAGGTGCCACACAAGTTTCAGGTGGGCGACAAAGTTTGGTTGCATTTGCAGAAAGAACACCTAACCAGAGCTCATCGGAAGCTCATGCCACTCTGATATGGGCCTTACACCATTATCAAGGTTGCGGGAGATAATTATTTTGAGCTCAACATTCCCCCATTCCCTAGCCTGCACCCAGTGTTCAATGTGGACTTCCTTTGGCCATAATTTCTACCATTACTGGACACATCATATATTGTATAACAACTTGTTGTAACATATTTTGGCACACCCAAAAATTTTAATTTTCGGTCAAAAACTTGTCAAAATCTTACGAAACTAAAATCCTGAGAGATAGATTATTATTCTTTTGAAAAGGTTTATCTCTTTTATATATTAATTTTTCATTTAAAATATATTATTTTTATAAAAAATTAATTTTTTAATGGAAATATTTGTTTTAAATTTAAAAAATATATTATAAAATTTTAAGCCTAAGTTCACTTAAATATTTTTATTGAAGAATGATATTCATTCAATTTCGGACCCCCAGGATCATTCAAGCTTTAACCAAGAGGGGGGGGGGGGGGGGTTTCGAAACGAAATTTTAATGGCCGTTGTCATTGCACACGTGGCAACTTCACACCATTTCGAACCACCAGGCAACAAAAGCGCTTACTATTATGGAACCCCCTCCGAAATCCGTCGGTGGTTTCAAGGTTAGGTTTGTATGTGGTTGTCAACATCGGTATAGGTGATTATATCTTACGCATAGTCTGTAAATATGTTTTCAAATGCTAGTTGAATCATCCAATTTGGAGGTTGCGAGGGCATTCTACAGGAGAGAGTTGTTGGGTGCATGGTGCAATCGTTTCTTTGGATGGGCCATCATTCTTTAAATCAGTAACTGAGGATTTTCCTGTAAAATTCCAGGGTTGTTAACTTGTTTTATCAATTTTGTTGTATCTCTATTTTCAAGTGAGGAATAACTAGCTACGCATGAAAACCAAAAAACGTAGCATTTTCAGTAGGTGATTTTCGGGCTCATTTTGTGGGCAAACGAAGATGAATTTCTCAATTCCGAGAAGTGGGTTTTTTGCAGGATGGTCCCAATTTTCTTAAAAGCGATTTTTTTGTGAAAATTGTGAGCCAATACAGATATTTTGCTATTTTTATTAAGGCATATGTTCAGTGTCGTTTTCTACAAAATGGACAACTAAAGAATTAAATGTTGAAGATTTGGACCTGGTTATCTGAATTAATCTCAATGGAATGATTTACCCAGTCCATTCAGCTCTGCCCTTGATGAAGGGACACAACAAGGAACACTCAAATTTCCATATTCAGAAAGATTTATATTGCCTACTATCATAAATTGCATTTACAGATGTTCTAAGGAATATGATTGCAACACTTCTTGTGCTTAGGATGCTTGGGAAACGTTCTGTTCAGTACTTTGTATTGGGAAGGGTTATATTTGTAAAAAAAAAGATGAACTACACAATTTTAAACAATACGAATATGAAACAAATAACATTTTTCATGTTGTTACCCAGGTCATTTCCATAATCATCCTCAAAATTAAGAGGGCAGAGAAAAATTTACATGAGGATTTCAATTGATCAAAAGTATTGGATATTTGGGAGCCTTTTGCAATGGGATATAAGAGGTAGTGGTGGGATTGTGTTGCATTGCCAGATGATATTTTCCCCATTGAAGAGACTCTGTTTAGAAAGGAAATAAAGGATCTTGCATGGAATTCATTGCAATTCTTGAAAGGAAATTTTTTTGAAGAAGATTAATCACCATTTTTATCCCTTAAAATTTATGGGAATATTATTCGCATGTTTGAATTGAACAACCTAGATTTAATTGTCGCATCTCCTTTGGAGGACTATTTTAGCTATATTGATGATCTGGCCACTAGCCTTAAAAGAATTAGATGGATCGTATGGAGTTTGGACAATGCTTCAGGATCACAAATACCTTTTGCAGTTGAACTTATCAATGTTCTTAAATCAAAGGTTGTAGCATTGAATGATCAACGCTTTTTATTGGTTTTGATTATAGGAACATCAATAGATTATTACAATATCTCTTGAGCCAGACATGGAGCCAAAGGTGGGGGGAAAATACAAACTGGGGAGAAAAATTGGCAGCGATAGATTCAAGGAAATATATCTTGGGACCAATATCTTGACAAGAATTATATATTAGACAATGCATATTATGTTGCGCCTGAAGTTCTACATTGATCATATAGTGGAAGTTGATGTATGGAGTGTTGGTGTCATAACATACATTTTATTATGTGGAAGTCGACCTTTTTGGGCAAGGACCGGATCATGAATTTTTCGTGTTGTTTTAAGAGAAGATCCTAATTTTGATGATGCATCAGGTCGACTTCCTCTTATTCATTATTCATGGAGGGAAGCTAGGAGAAAGGTGTTGCCTTCTGAGGCTGGTGAAAAGGAATTGACAAATACAGTTAGCTAGCAGTTATATATTTTTTGAGGATGTTTGTTAATAAAATCAAATTGAGATTTTCTTTGGGCCTCTTTTGAGCATCCAAGCACGTCAGTGGCAGAAGATCAATATTCAAATCCAAATCTCAGGCCATTTTTGTAGCAATGAGATACGGATTTGTAGAAATTTGTGTGGCAATTTTTGAGTGATCAAAGACAAATGGCATGTATCAAGGTTTGCTTCCTCGAATATAGTAATTAGCTCCATAATCTCAGGACATGGAGCTAAAAGGTGGAAAAGTACTTAGCATTCAAAGTTTTTAATCTATATCTTCAGGAAAAATATCAACATATTCAAAGGATCAATTCCAGATTTAAATATCATTTGGCATCGGCAACTCCAGCATTTCCAAATTCTTTCACAAATCATTTCTTATATTTAGTTTATTTAATTTTATTTTTTAGAAAGTTTGTAATAAATTAGATTTTATTTTTAATATATTGTTAAGATTTTGTTTTATTTTCCTAAAATCTAGCAATAGCCAGCTTATTGTAATTGATATATATTTGATCATTTGTAATAAGAAAACGGTGGGCTTTTGAAGCCAAGACCGCTTCAGATTTGTAAAACTCTTTTTCCAGAAATTCTTATTGGAGTATTTCAGCTCTGGGTTTGACAGAATTTGTGTTTCTCGTTTGTTTTTCCAGTATTTCCATAATCTATTTATGCACATATCCAGAGTTACATAGAAGAGTTGGGTCAGATTAGATTGAGTTTCAATCTTTCTGGAATCCCCTGCAAATTTATAATTGTTTAAAGATATTATTATATTCGACTTTTGTTTGAGTTAGCTCCTTTTTGAATTGGTTATTTTTTTACACTTCTATATTCTCCCGAATATGCTTCGTTGTGTTGTATAAATCCTTTACACGCATATCAAATTCCCTTGTTGTTAAGTAGTCAGGATGATTGCTTGATTATTAGGAATCTTCTTACATTCTTATATCATAATCCTTAAAATATAAGTCATTATGTCAGGCTCGAAGTTGACACTTTGAGAAAGAACTCTACAAAGGAGGGATTTATTCATGAATAGGAATTATGCATTGATTTCCAACCACCCCCAATTAAAAACCATAAATCTGACCACTGTGCATCATAGGCTGTTGTCCAGTGATAGTGAACAACGTTAAACAATGCCTTGTAATTATAGAGGGAGCCCCCTCTGGTTTAGGGGTCATCTTGAACCTAAATATTGGTTTATTTGGTTTCATGGTGTAGTTTTTGCAGCCAAGGACTGCCTACGGGAAACAGGTACAACACAACTCACACCAATATAGTTAAACCCCGATTGCATGGAACATTCCACAACTGATCGGATCATGGACATGAATATAGACAATATGTAATGTTCCCAATTTTAGCCTCAAGCTAAAATGGAACATTATAGTTGCACATTTTATTTTTATTTAATAAAATGGGGAAGGAGACACCTTAGCCCCTTTTAAATGAAGAAATAACACTCCTAATGTGCAAGGGAGGTGAATAAAGTAGTTGAAATAAACACCAAGGGTGTGAATGGAACCCAACTCACTTGATTAGTCACATTTGAATAAATTCAACAACGCTGCCCAAGGAGGAAGAGGCTTCCTAGAGAAGCTCCGCATTTTTGGAGGGAAGAGATTCACATGAGGGTGGAAACCCTAATTGGTGGGACCTTGGTGGAGAAGAGTTCCTTTTTGTTTATAAGGAGGAGATGGCAGCCCATTTGGATACATGTTATGGTTTAGAGTTTTAGACTTGGGTCTGCAAAGCTTGCATCCCTGGGTTGTTTAGCGGGGTGATGGTGCCCTCAGGCACTAGGGTGTTCCTGGTCGGGAATCCCTACCTCTTCCTCAAGGAAGGATGAGGATTGAGCTACATTTCCTCAATCCGGCATTGGCCACAACTTCATTCATCTTCTACAACGTTATTTTTGCAGCAAAGAGGACGTTGTGTAGCTGGGTGAAGCTAGAGAGGAACTCATGGAGTCTCTCTTGTCTAGTTTTCTTCAGTGGAGGAGTGATCTATTCATTGGAGGAGCTGCAAGGAGGATTCATGGGATGTATTTCAGATCAATGGCATGTGGCCACACTTCCATAATCTCCCACTACGCATTCCATGGAGGAAATTGCGTTATTTTATGGAGGCAGTGAGGGAGGGTTTCAAGGAGCTCATCAGGGGTGTGTTTTTGAGACAAAGGGATTAGCCCTTTGCTTGGAGACATTATCAGAGGAGGGCATCTACATTTGAGATCTACCATGGCCTCATTTATATTTTTTATCAGTTGCAATGACAACTTGGTTGTCACATTTTGTATTCTCCGGCATTTCTAGCAATCTCTCCTAGATTGGCTAGAAATCCTGTATTTCAGCCCATTCCTTGTTCTTGGGATATTTTCTTGTACCTTTCAGCCACATTTACATTCTATACATGTTCAGCAACTGCTTCACTCTTAGAGACTACGCATTTATGGTTTTCCGGCATTCTGTGTAGTTGCAGCTACTCCGGCATTTCATTGTATATTCATTGGAGTATGGTTCTAGAGGTTTGAGAGGCTTGTCCCCTCAATTATTTCTTGTATATCAATGCTAAAATCATAATATAATGTTGGTTGTACTATTTCCCTCTTATGGTGTATTTAGATTTGCAGAGTTCAATGTTTATGTTCATATATTGCTGAAAGCTTTCTCATTGAGCATTGTTTTAGATATCTAGATTGGGGAGATCTGAATAACCCATCTAGATGCATTTATTTGAGTTCATTTTCTGCAGGGGAGTTGTATTAGAGTTTTTTTAGGACAACCCAGTGATGGTTTGTCTTATTTATGCAGTAGCTTCCTTATGCAGAGTCCTCAAGGACCCTGTAGCAGAAATTCCCGAAGTGGAATATTGCATATCCATAGGCAGAGTCTGTGAAGGGCCAGCTAGCCTCAGGATCTCTCCCTTCTTTGGAAGAATACATATCCTATAAATTCCCCAACATTCAATCTCTGAAATGGACTTGTGATAGCTCACTGAAGAAGGAATTGGAATATCTCAAAGATATTCCCGATGTAGCAGAGTTTTTCCCATTTGGGATATTACAGTGGTATCAGAGCATGATCTTGGCTCAGCCTATGCCCAAGATCTATTTCCATCAACAAGAGGAGCTTCTCTCCAAGGAGAGGATATTGACAAAGGAAACAAGGAAAGAGGAATGAAGGAAGAGGAGGTTTCCCTTCTTCTTTTCCAGACCAATGAGGAGATCATTGAAAATCTTGATGAAAGGGAAAAGTGGAAGATTTTCTGAGAGGGTTTGTTGGTGAGACAAATCCTAGCTATTTTTCATGAAGGGTGTGAGAATTCAGCCACACATGCAGATCCGCAGCACAGTCCTTTATTCACTTGCATTGCAAAGGATTAGAGGAAGAAATGAGGCCCTGGGAGGAGCAGCGCTGCAACTCAAGGTATGGCTCATGATTGTTGGTTTGAAGGTTCCATTTTTCATTATCATGCAAATGTAGAAACATGTGATGCATTCACTAAGGGTTTGATGGGAAAACTTGGTGAAACTCATTGTGTCATAAACACAAACACTTTACATGCATTGGAAAGAACCAACAATGTTTTCACTTTAGGAGGAGATCCATCACCACATGGAGGTGAAAGGGGAGCCATTGCTTCCATTAGAGGAGCCCTTGTGTCTTTGCAAGGAGTTCCAAATATTTTGCATGTGGGTACCAAGACAGAATTCCAGAGCCATATATAGCATTTGTTGGGGATTATGAGATGGAGGAAGAAGAGAAGAAGGATTAGCATGAAGGGATGATGAGCATTCTCCCTTATCTATTTCAGAAGTTTTCTGCACATGGGAAAGAGACTGCACTACACAAAGGAGAGAGGGATAGATCAGTCCACTCATACATGTAGTCTATTTCAGATCTTGATGTCTCAATTTTTGGAGGCTTTCCATCTAGGAGGACATTTGATCTAGAGATGATGAGAGGCATCATGCTATTTGGTTCAACACTCTTGGATTCCAGAGAGGTGGAGGCATTGGAGGAATCCATTACAGCGTAGAGATTTTGGGGATAAGCACAAGGAGGGATACACTCTCTCATTTTCATTACCACCCATTCTTATCAGTTTTACTGCGCAGACAGAGTTGCTAGATGGATATAGGATAACATATTCATGATGCTGGATGACTGCTCCATGGATTTGGTGAGAGAGAGGTTACTTCCTTTGGGGAAGAACTCTTTCATGCTTTGGAGTAGATGGAGGCCACTCATGCTTACATTGCCCAGGATCGGGAGATTCTTTGGAGGTGATAGTCTCTCATGGAAGGCTTATTTTCAGAGATCATCATTTCTTTT
The DNA here is from genome assembly GCA_034641835.2 of Pinus albicaulis. Taxonomy (NCBI): domain Eukaryota; kingdom Viridiplantae; phylum Streptophyta; class Pinopsida; order Pinales; family Pinaceae; genus Pinus; species Pinus albicaulis. The sequence goes on along the minus strand of JAXQQM020092962.1, from coordinate 61,117 downwards.
GAGCATGAGCAGCTGCATGATGGCATGGAAGTAACTTGGAGGATGAATTTGGCATGAGGGGATGTCAAGGTAGTAGGCAGCAGCGTGATGGAACACCATATTGCAAAACACCAACACTGTCTATGTGGAGGATTGATCTAGGATGGGGGACTCAACTTGGTTGAGTATTACCCAGGATCTTGGTGCATGCATGATTCTTGGATGGCCTTGATGGAGATGGCAGATACTTAGTAGATGATATGATCATCTATCATCATGGAAAACTCTTCTTGGCTAGAGTTTCTAGTCTCAAAGAGAAATTATTTGCATGCAGCATATGAGGACTTCCTAGCTATGCACTTGGATACATACTTTTCCTTGCTAGAGGAGTTCGATTTGGAGGGAATTAATCATGATATTCATTAACATATGGATAGATTCATAGCCCGGTTGATTTTGGAGAGGTTTGCACAACCATTCCCTTACTCATTGGAGGAGAGGAAGAACATTCAGTTGAGTCATTTCAGCTCAAGAGCTATAGTGCATGATGGAGGAGGTATAATTTCATATTTGGTATTGTAATTCTTTTCATTGATTGAGGAGCATAATGTATCAAGGAGGCTTGTTCCTTCTTGCATTTTTCATGAGAATGTACTTGTAGCTACTTGTAGCCTTGATTTTGGCTAATTTTGTGATGGTTGTGGGGGTAGCCACATGCTTCTTGGTGTGCACCATTGGCACCAATTTGTATTTTTGATGATTCCATCTTGTGAGGAGTTTGTGGCAGCAAACAAGTGGCTAGTTCAACACTTTTTATTTTGATTTTGAGGCAGGACAAGGAGGCACTGCGTAGGTTCCATGAGTGGAACTTTGAACCACTCTTCGGTTGTCATTTGGAAACCTTTTTTTATTGTATATTGCTCCATGTATTTCTGATGTTTGTACACTCATGAGGAGCATTATTGGGAGAGTCTTTTATGTACAACCCATTAGGAGCATGATTCTCCCCATTGTATATGTTTATCTTGCAGTAGATACCATGGGAAAACCATGATTGCCACATTGCTACTTGTACCTTCTTGTGGGAGGGACCACTTGGAGAATTTGCAGAGGCATTTCACGATTGATTTTTCTTGATGGGGTAGCTTGAGCCATTCTTGAAGGCCATAATTTTCCAGCCCAATGACAAAGGCAGCCCCATATGTGTAGCAAATGGAGAGAGGGCCATCATGAGAAGCACAAGCACACTCTCCATTCAGCCCCAACACATTGCAGAAATCAAGGGTTGGGATTTGTATTTGATGATTGCATGGATGAGAGGATCATCATGGGGAGAAAAATTTTCCCATGCATATCATCACTCCTACCTTAAGGAGGCCTTATCATAGCAAGAAGGATTCCACTACACCTTCTATCTTTCCATGAGGAGCATTGTTGCCAACTTGCATACTTGGGAGAGAGCATTGGAGGACAGTTTCATTGCAGCATATTTGAGCAGTGGTGGGACCATTAATGAGGAGGCCACAAGAGAAGAAGGGGGAGACAATTTTTTTCTCTCTATGCAGTTGCTTGAGGGAAAGAACCATGTGGGAGGGGAGGACTATAAAGTTCCCAATTTTAGCCTCAAGCTAAAATGGAACATTATAGTTGCACATTTTATTTTTATTTAATAAAATGGGGAAGGAGACACCTTAGCCCCTTTTAAATGAAGAAATAACACTCCTAATGTGAAAGGGAAGTGAATAAAGTAGCTAAAATAAACACAAGGGTGTGAATGGAACCCTGCTCACTTGATTAGTCACCTTTGACTAAAGTCAATAGCACTGCCCAAGGAGGAAGAGGCTTCCTAGAGAAGCTACGCAGTTTTGGAGGGAAGAGATTCACATGAGGGTGGAAACCCTAATTGGTGGGACCTTGGTGGAGAAGAGTTCCTTTTTTTTTATAAGGATGAGATGGCAACCCATTTGGATACATGTTATGGTTTAGAGTTTCAGACTTGGATCTGTAAAGCTTGCATCCCCGGGTTGTTTAGTAGGGTGATGGTGCCCTCGGGCACTAGGGTGTTCCCAGTCGGGAATCCCTACCTCTTCCTCAAGAAAGGATGAGGATTGAGCTACATTTCCTCAATCCGAAATTGGCCACAACTTCATTGATCTTCTACAACGTTATTTCTGTAGCAAAGAGGACGTTGTGTAGCTGGGTGAAGCTAGAGAGGAACTCATGGAGTCTCTCTTGTCTAGTTTTCTTCAGTGGAGGAGTGATCTATTCATTGGAGGAGCTGCAAGGAGGATTTTCGGGCTGTATTTCAGATCAGTGGCATGAGGCCACACTTCCATCATCTCCCATTGTGCAGTCCATGGAGGAAACTGCATTATTTTATGGAGGTAGTGAGGGAGGGTTTCAAGGAGCTCATCAAGGGCGTGTTTTTGAGACAAAGGGATCAGCCCTTTGCTTGGAGACATTATCAGAGGAGGGCATCTACATTTCAGATCTACTATGGCCTCACTTATATTTTTTATCAGTTGTAGTGACAACTTGGTTGTCACATTTTGTATTCTCCGGCATTTCTAGCAATCTCTCCTAGATTGGCTAGAAATCCTGTATTTCAGCCCATTCCTTGTTCTTGGGATATTTTTTTGTATCTTTTAGCCACATTTACATTATATACATGTTCAGCAGCTGCTTCACTCTTAGATACTGTGCATTTATGGTTTTCCGGCATTCTGTGTAGCTACAGCTACTCCGGCATTTCATTGTATATTCATTGGAGTATGGTTCTAGAGGTTTGAGAGGCTTGTCCCCTCAATTATTTCTTGTATATCAATTTTGAAATCATAATATAATGTTGGATATACTATTTCCCTCTTATGGTGTATTCAGATTTGCAGAGTTCAATGTTTATGTTCATATATTGTTGAAAGCTCTCTCATTGAGCATTGTTTTAGAGACCTAGATTGGGGAGATCTGAATAACCCATCTAGAGTTATTTCTTTGAGCTCATTTTCTGTAGGGGAGTTTTATTAGAGATGTTCTAGGGCATCCTAGTAATAGTTTTCCTTATTTATGCAGCAACTTCCTTAGACAACGTCCTCAAGGACCCTGTAGCAAAAATTCCCGAGGTGGAATATTGCATATCCATAGACAGAGTCTGTGAAGGGCCAGCTAGCCTCAGGATTTCTCCCTTCTTTGGAAGGAGTCATATCCTGTAAATTCCCCAATATTCAATCTCTGGAATGGACTTGTGATGTCTCATTGAAGAAGGAATTGGAATATCTTAAGATATTCCCGATGGAGTAGAGATTTCCATATTTGGGATATTACACTGTAAAAATAGTTCAAGAAACTCTGTGAGGGGAATTATCTGAGAAAACCTCTATTTCCCTTGCTATCTTAGCCTGCTAACTTCTGCGATTACTTCTTCTGTGACGAGAAATTTTAATCCTTTGACCCGAGAGAAATTTTCATTCAAATTTAGCACAAACTCCATCATGATTCCCTTGTCAAATCCTTGCAATCTATTAAAGTAGATATCCCATCCTGCATTGACAAAAACTTGCCACCATGGAAAATTTTAGGGGCTAATATTCACAGGTGGGCTAATTTTCTATGGTTTTTCCAAAAAAAAGATTCGCCAATTTCCATTTTTTTATAAAAATGATTCGCCCAAATTTTACAATATAAAATTATTTTACATTAAAAATCGCCAAAATTATATAGACAATATATATATAACATCATTATAAATTTTAATAATTGTACAAATACATCAATAAACATTTTATAGTTTTCATATTCAGGACTAGTGAGATTCGCCAATTTTTTAAACTTCAAGATAATTTTCCATCCTTAAAATTATCCCTGCTTGCCACACATCTGCATTGCTGCAGAATAAGATTGTATCTTCAAGTTCATGCCACACAGCCAACCCTCCCATCCTGTAGAGACTATAACAGCACTCTGGATACAACAAACCGTTGGAAAGAGTGGTGGGTACCAAATTTGTCAAAAATAGCATGGTGAAAAATGAGGTGAAATAATAGTAAATATGACTAGTGATTTCTCAGGAAACGAAGAAATCATGGAAAAGTATGGTAAGTGGGATGGATGAAATAGTAATTATTTCACATGAGGTGGAAAGGACTAATCGATTGGTATCATGTGCATGTTTTTGATCCCAATTCATCTTTAATGATTATACGTAATATGGTAAGGATAGTAGGGCGTACCATCACACGAATTTGTGATAATGACTTCTGGAATAATCATTACACCATTGTTTAGTTATGACGTCACCCCCCAACTTAAAAGTAGCTATCCATGACATCAATGTCTTATGCATGGAATATTTAATTAAATCCATAAGAGCCAAAAGGAGACATACCTGGAAGCCTACCTGGAGGAAGTGACGGTTGATAGAATAACGACGTAGTAATGATGCAGATGAAGTAACAACATCAACAAGTAGCAGCACCTGGAGTAACAACATCACGAGTAGCAGCATCATGAGTAACAATATCCAGAGTAACAACATCGAGTAGCAACATCTGGAGTAACAACATCACGAGTAGCAGCATTTGGACTAACAACATCATGAGTAGCAACAACCAAGAAGTAGCAGCATCCAAGGAGTAACATCATCAATACTTAGGATATTTTCAAGATCTGCAATATTACTCCTTAGTAGTAACTCCTGCAAAAAGACAACAAATAAACAGTAACAATATATATCTATATATATATATATATATATATATATATATATATATATATATATAGCGAGGATGAAGAGGAAGAGTTATATGTGTTGATAACCTTCAAAATAGATTTCTCGGAGAGATCTTTGATGAAAGCATCCTCAGAGGTTGAGCAGTGGTATAATATCAGGGGATGTCCATTTTCTACAAAAGAAGCACGTGTATCATTAATTGTAATTAGCCTGACTATTCCATTATCAAATACAACATCCACCTCGTAAGGTCCCATACAATGAGTGCAAAGCTTTCCCTTAAAATACTTAAAGCGGGAGTCATAAAGTAATGCCCAATATCCCGTATGAAACACCTTGTTTTTGATAAAATTATTGTGCCATTTCATCCTCTGCTGTTGAATAGCAGTAGTCGTATGGAAAACCATTGAACATATTTCATCTAGTTCATTAAGCTAAGCCAATCACTATTTCTGGGCATCTAACAGATCCAAAACTACTTCAAGAGCTGTTCTGAGCATACTGATTTCAAATTCTATTGGAAACAACGGGCATTTCCCATAAACCAGCTAGAATGGTGAAAACCTAGTTGTGTTTTGCCATGTTGTTTTGTATGCACAAAGAGCTTCAGGCAGCTTTTGAGCCCAATCCCGATGATGGTATGCCATAGTTTTAGTCAAGATATTTTCCAATGTCTTGTTTGTGCTTTCCACTTGTCCATTCGCCTGGGGTGGTATGGAGATGTCACCCTGTGCTTGACCCCATATTTCTACATAAGCTTTTGTATCATGTGTGATGTAAATTTTTCTCCTCCATGTGAAAAAATCTCCCTCAGAGTACCGTAACAAGAAAAAATTTCTTCAAATAGAAAATCTAAAACTGCCTGTTTTGTTGCTTTCACAACAACTTTGGCTTCTACCCACTTAGTCATGTAATCAGTACAGACCAAAATGTGAACCTTTTGCTGGGAGGGTGGGTTGAAGGGTCCAATGAAATCAATAGCCCATTTCTCAAAAGGTTCAAGGACTACCTGTGGCTGCAAATTCATTTCATCAGATTGATCAGGTTGCCCCATGTGATAGCAACTATCACACCTCCAGACATAATTTCGCACATCCCAAAAGATAGAAGGCCAGTAATATCTCATTTGTAACACCTTATGGCCTATTATTTTATCTGAAAAATTCCCCCCACAAGGGCCATCATGGGTAGCCTTCAGCACTTCATAAATATCATATTCAGATACACGGCGTTGAATCTTCTTATCAGCTCCTGTACGAAAGAGATACCCTACCATCCAGGAATATTGGGCACTATGATGAATAATTTTTCACTGTTCCCTATATGAAAAATGATGGGGAACCTTCCTGTAGAAATATAGTTAGAAATATTTGCATACCATAGAGGGTTAGTAGAAATTGCAAAAATATGCTCGTCGGGAAAACTATCTTCTATAGGTGTGCATTCATCATTATTATCCATTATGGATAGAAAATCAACAACTACATTATCTTTTCTTGGTTTGTCTACTATTGTGATATCAAATTCTTGAAGCAATAACAACCATCTTATAATGCGACCAGGAGTGATAAATTTATTCATCAAATACCTTGTTGCTGCATGATTAGTATGTACGAAAGTAGGATACCCAATGATGTAGTTCCAGAAATTTTTGATAGCATATATGACACCCAGGAGTTATTTTTCAGTCACCGTGTAATTCAATTCAGCAGGAATTCAATTCTTGTTGACGTAGTAAACTACATACGGTGTCTTGTCTACCTGATGTCTTAAGATTTCCCCTACTGCTATTTGACGGGCATCAACATGTATGTGAAATGATAATTCCCAATCATGTCCTTGAAGGATCAGAGATTTTCAAACTAGTCCCTTGATTTTCATGAAAGATGCTTCGCAGTCTTTTGTCTGCAAAAATTTTGCATCTTTTTAGCAATTGAAAAAGTGGATGTGCTATTTTAGCAAAATTTTCTATAAAACACCTGTAATAACCAACACAAACAATAAAGCTACATACCTGTGTGGTTGTCTTAGGTACTGGGAAGTGCAGTATTACCTCTACCTTGGCTGGATCAACTCGAATTCCAGCAGCTGAGAGCAAATGTCCCAATACTATTCCTTATTCCCTCATCATATGACATTTAACTGTACTTAGAGATACATGGGTCTTCTTACATCTTTTGAGTACTTTTTCTAGATTCACCAATCCTTCTTCAAATGAGTTCCCATATGGAGTAAAATTATCCATATAGATTTCAACACTGTCATCGACTAAATCAGAAAAAATTCCCAGAATTTCCCTCTGGAAGGTTGCAGGTGCATTACATAGACCAAATGGGAGAACCTATATGCAAAGGTCCCCCATGGACATGTGAAAAAATTTTTATCCTGGTCTTCCGAGGCTATCTAGATCTAATTGTACCCGCTAAACCCATCTAGAAAGGAGAAGAACTTTTTCCCATCCAGGGTGTCCAGTACTTGGTCAATGAATGGCAAAGGGAAATGGTATTTTTGAGTTGCCTTATTTATCTCCCTATAGTCTATGCAGATCCGCCAATTACCATTCTTTTTTGGAATGATAACCAACAGAGACACCCATTGGCTATCCAAGATGGGGTAAATGAAACCTACATCTAGTAATTTCTGTAATTCTTTCTTAAAAATGTTCTTTATAGTAGGATTCATTCTCCATTGGGGCTGTCTCACAGGGCAGCAATATTCCTTAATATAAATATGATGAGTACATAAACTAGCAAGAATCCCCTTCATGTTGGTATAATCCCAGGTGAAAGCTTCTTGAGGGTTTTGAAGGAATTTCAAGAGCTACTTTTTCTGGGATTTTGACAGATTCAGGTTAATATTGAGTGCCTTCCCTGGTTCAATTTCAATTGGAACACTATCATGGGATGTATTTACAAGAATGTCTTCAATTTCATCTTCTGGTTCAATATTTTCCTATGTCTCACAGCTCATGGCAGACTCAAAAATTTGACGAGTTGAATTGGAAACAAAACAGGGATCATTAATAAAAGTGTTAATGGTATCATCCTCAGTTTCTATTTTGAATTGAAGGGCCTGCCTAATGGTAAGGATTGGTCCAATTTATTCAGTTTCAGGTTCAAACTCTTCCATTGGCAGAGGTTTCTATCTGGATAATAGTTTTTCAGATGGGCTGGGCTCCACAGGAGGATATAGAGTGAGGTTCTTTGTAACCATCCCATTTGATATAATCATATGTCCAAATCGACACCCAATATAGGAATCTGCAGTTGCGAGCCAAGGTATTCCCAAGATCAATGGATGGCCACTGACTAAGGATTATTTCTATAATATAAGGAGGTCCACAGGATAGTGCCATGAGTCCACCAAAATATTAACATCTTCCAACTTGCCTACCGGTTTAATTGTAGACCTATCTGCCAATTCCAAGATATTAGGGGTTGGATTAATTTTTTTGAGACTTAATGCATTCATTGTTTCAGAGGTAATGATATTTATGGAAGCACCCAAATCTAACAGTACATTTGGGATTTCAACCCCATTGATTTGTACCGTTAGAATTGGGTTTCCTGGGTCTCCATATTTTACAGACATATTTTTTCCTAACATGATGTCAGATAGTCTACCCATCACATGAATGGTTAATGGATCCCTTGGTTTCTTCGCAGGTTTCTTAGAACAATATTCTTTGAGATTTTTTGCATATATAGGTACATCCCTCATATCTTGGAGCAGGGGTATTTTAACGAAAATATTTTGTAATTTCCCCATGAAGCTAAACTCTACTTAAGGGCTCTGTTTACTCAGTGTCAATCTTTCAGGATATGGTGGAGTAATTGGATGACCCTGGTTAAGAGCAGGTTGGGGAGGTGTTTTATTTATCATGTTTTGGTCTGATTTATCCCCAAATATCTTTGGTTCTGGTTCTATAACTTCACTATCAATCTATTCTATGATAATAAGTGAAGTCGAAGCATTTACTACCTGCCTAGATTGTAAGTTTATATCATTAAGTCCCACGGTAGAAATGCTATATGATGGAAGGTTAAGAGTGTCAATTTGTTGGACCCCTTTATTATTAGGATTCATATTGGGTTGGATAGGAAGCTAGTGTCGAAGGGATGGGTTTCCTAGAGGTACATTGGAGGGAAACTAAAGTTGCTATTGTGGCATAGATTGGGGAAACTATCCAGTAGGAGAGGGTCCACGCCAGTTCTGAGTCCATGAAGGATTCAAAATAGTTCGGGGAACCCATCGTTGCCAGGGAGAATATTGATACTAAGACCACATTGGTGAAAAAGGTATGGACTGGGGACCCATATTAAAATTATTAAAATACTAAGATGGGTCCTGGGGCATACTTGGATTCATAATCGGTGGTTGAGGTTGCCATGGATTCTTCAGTCCCATGAAATGCAATTGATCTACCACATTTTCTTCACTTGCCCCTTGAAAAAATTCCTTCAATCTTGACAAGGAAGGGCACGAACTGGTCGCATGGGTCTATTCACAAATTTCACAGGCTTCAATAGTGTTCAATGGGCATTCTTTCAGCGGATGCTTCTTTCTGCACCGTGGGCAGAATATAGCCATAGTCTTCTCCAACTCCATTTGTTTTTGTTTTTCTTGCAAAGTGTCCATCTAGGCAGATAATGTACTTATCATATCAGTCCTTAAGTTATCTAGTAGGTTTTCTATTTCTACCTTTGTGACCAATCTACCAGAATATTATGATGACTGAATTCCTTGTACACTTCTTACAACCCCTCATGAACACTGAATGCACAAATCACAGATAGTGTCGAAGTCTTCCTTCGAAAATTACCCCTTTCCTACTATGTTCAAAATTTGTAGGGAATCTTCCCTAAGTGCCCAGAGAAGAATGATCTTCAAAATATATTTATCCAGGTCAGTCTGGCCCGATCTCTGTAGTATGTATTTGAATTGTTCCACACAATATTACATATTCTCATCCTCTTTCTGTGCAAACTTAAAAGTCTCCTCCTTAATGTCACGGGATTTACAGTAGTCCTGGTGTTTCTCCAAAAAGACTTCCTTCATTGCATCTCATGAGGAGATAGTCTTCCCCCCTAAACCCATGAACCATTGCAGGGTTGTCCTTTTTAAAGTAGCAGGAAATATTTTTAACTTCTGAGCATCGGCCATATAATCATACCCTCGACAGATAATTTCAAATTCGAAGAGGAATGTATTGGGGCCTTCAGAGGAAAGCCCATGGAAATTAGGCAAAGCCGTTAAAGGAATGGGCTTCATTGGTGCGTCACATATAACGTTTCCAATTGGAAAATCAATAGAATAACTTGTAGGTTCCATGAATATCCTCCAATACTCACCTGGGATTTCAACTCATTCTACAACTGGTAATTGGGGTGATTTGATTGTAGGAAGTTTCACAACACTCCCTTGGTCTCGTGGTGATGCGAACTCCTTCAGGATTTCTTCTTCCCAATTAGAACTTCTCAATTTAACCGCAGGAGGTTTAACAACACTCCCTTGGTCTCGTGGTGATGCAAACCCCTTTGGGAGTTCTTCTTCCCATTTGGAATTTCTCAATTCTTTTGACCCCTTGCTTGCTATTTAATCCCCCTCTGCTGGCAGTAGGGGTATCTCTTCCACTAATACCTTATTTATTCCTCCTTCTGCTGTTGAAATAATTTCCTCTGGTATAGTGGATGGCACTGGCTGCTCAACCGACTTCCCTTCAGACTTCGTCTAAACCCTTACCCTGACAGCAACACAAGAATATGCTTCTATTTCAGCCTTTGCAATGATCTCCTAGATATACGTCTTCCTTCCCAGATCCTTTCCCTTCTTTGGGGGTCTTCCTCTACCCCTCTTATTTAGATCTTTGTTCGTGCAATTGGTGGGAATAATTCATTAAAATAATAGAAGTGCTCAGGATCTAGAGAAGGAGGGATATATTCCTCCCTAGGACGAGAGACAAAACCACATACCCTCCCTAGGATGAGAAATTGGTCCTTCAGAAAAATAATCAAAAAGAAGAAAATTAGAACAATACACTTAGGACTTAGAACAGGGTAACAAATTCCCTCCCCAAAATGAGAGATTAGTTCTAAAAAAGAAATGAAAAAGAAAATAAAACATAACACTACACTCAAGGCTTAAATCGGGGTAATAAATTCCCTCCCCAATATGAGAGATTAGTTCTTAAAAAGAAATGAAAAATTAGAGAAAACATAACACTACACTAAGGACTTAGAGCAGGGTAATAAATGTCCTCCCCAAGACGAGAGATTAGTTCTTAAAAAAAACAATGAAAAAGCAAAGAAAATAGAACACTACGCTCAAGACTTAGAGCAAGGTAATGAATTCCATCCCTAAGACGAGAGATTAAACCTTAGATCAATTGCAGATCGTGCTCCTGCACCTGTTAGCCTTCCCTGGCAACAATGCCAAAATGTTGGTGTCTAAGTGTGAACAAATATTCAAACTCTTTTTCCACATTAATTATGAATCCAGGTGTGTTGGTTATTGCAAGACTAATGCACACGGTATATGCAAGAGAAATAACATAATCCTCTATTGAACACAGGTTTAATAATTAAAACAAGCAAACTATTGTAACAACAATTAAAGATGAATCGCGGAATTATAGAAGCATTCACAGCAATTACAGAATCATATTGAAACAATAGTTATAATAACAAACAAAAACATGAAATCAACAAAATGGAAATAATGTAGCACCTGATCATAAGAGTGGGCCCAACTCTCTGATTAGGGCTGCAGTAAACTCACAACTCACGAATAAAACAACAAAACGATGTGCATTCAATTGATTAAAATACTTCTGTTACAATATCGGTCTCTTTCTGCTTAACCCCGATTCACAGCCCTGAAGCCCTTTTTATACAAATGTTCAGGAAAACCATCTTTTCCCTCTAACAACTAAATATCTAAAATTATACAATTGTTACAACAAAAAGCCTGAAATAGATTTGGGGTAAGTTTGAATCTGTTGCGCCGTTGCAGCATATCGAGATAATGCTAAGAATTCAGAGTTGCTTCTTCGTGGCTTGCAAATGTAATCCATTTTATTTTTTGAATCTGTGGAAATAACAGAGTTAATACTTGCATAGATAAAACCTCCATGACTATTACTTCATTAATCAAACATTCCATATAAGATAGTGCGAAGGGATTTACCTCGTGTGTTTAGAAGAATTAATGATACAAAGAGGTAGAAAGGTGCGTGAAAATAGGAGAGAAAAGTATATAGATTTGGTACCCAACAATCCCTTTAATTTTGGCTTGTGTTAGGTAAGAGGATTTACAAAGTGATAGAAGGAGAATGAAAGAGGCATTTATAATACCTATATATCTTTAATGACAACTTCCACCATGAATAACTTAGATCAAAGATGCCAAATGATGTTTTTTGGCTTGAGGGGTCCTGACCCAGGTTCAAAGGTTAAGGTTTGCCAAAAAACCCCTTTACTACTGGCCCTTTCAGAAATGACCTACTTTCCTAGGCCAAGGTCTCACCCGAAGTAGTATGGGAGGGTGCTGGAACCAGGTTTCTACACCTTGGGAGAGAGTAGGTAATTAGAGGCATGTATGCGTTGTAGCTTATCAGGTTCACGCAAAATGAGTCTATTCGTAAGCCTTTAACAATATAATTAGCACATAACCATAACAAATCTACTATCTCTAATAGATCCAACTAATACATTTTCATCCATGTGCACATTAGAAAATACCATCATAGAACATTATAAGCACAACTAATTCTAGATCACAGATACATTCACAGCTTAAATAAATATCAAAAATGTGCTTCATCAGTAACACAATCAATCCAGATAGCACAAATATACTTCAAATATATTCTGGATTCATTAGCATCAAAATATCCACTTACAACCCAAACACAGCCCGCGCACACACCCTATCGGGGTCCGCACACAGTAGGACTAAAGATCTCCGTGCACATAGCCAACATGAGTCCTTACCCAAAACAACCCAAAAATATCTTAATAATTCGCACGTAGCATCGATATTACATCTTACTTCCCTACTAGATCCAACTATCTATCTATTTATAACATCATAGCCTTTGCTATCCGATGGTCTGCAAACCATGGTTTGTGGACCCTAGAGCTACCCTTTAACCCATTACAAAATATTAGGGGCTTTGACCCACCCCAAAACCCCTACACAAGACTGACTATTACAAAATTATACCAATAACGCAGGTTAGGGAACCCCGTTCCAACATGCCCCCAACACAATCTTCTGACTCATCCCGAGTCACTGCGTCTGTGGGGTTTTCATCATCACTTGAAGCTGATTGATTGCATCAACCAATGGGGAAAACACTCCTTCACTCTGCACAACAGTGTTCTAAGAGATATCCACTAAATTTTACGAAGTTTGACCTTCTGTAGTAGCAGAGACGCTTTCCAAGGTCTGGTTCAGTTGCTTAACTGCGATATCTACTTCCTGAGAGAGCTTGAGGGCTTCATCGACCCAAGGCTTGAGGTGGTCCCTGAGAACCTTATTTTTGTGGTGGATATCTTCAATTTCATATCTAAGTGTGTGGTTGGTATGCAGTCGTGCCAGGCGCTGATCTGGAATCAAAGTGGACATAGTAGCTTCGAGCTGTTCAAAATCGTCCTACTTCTAGCACAGATCTTGAGTAAAATCATGGAGGAGAGGGTCATGTTGTACCTTAGAAATTAGTTGCATAGCTGTCTCCAACAACCATACGCCCTAAGAAATCTAAGCGGTAATAGTATTGGTGGCCTCTATGACCAGCGTGGCTTCCTGGGCTTGTACCTCAGATGGCGTTTCTGGCTGCAATTTGGCCTATAAGGCAGAAATCTGCTATTCCATCTCTGTCTCAATAGTATGAATTTCAGTCCTCGAATCCCTTAATGCTACAACAAGCCCCTCAATCTTGTCCTGGGGGGTAGCAGACGCTGAGATATCCTTAGTTACATTTGCGCAGAGCCTACTAATTAGGCATTCCAACTCGGTCTGTTACATGGTGGCGAGGGTGCATGCAGCCTGCACCTAGGACACCTTGGCAGTTTTCTCCACAAGCATCTGCTCAGTTGTACTGAGATGCTAGTGCACTCGACGGTATCTGTGTTGAATCTCCTCAAAAAGGTATGCGTGGAGGACTTGCAGTGGTTCATGCGGCAGTCGAGCTAAATCCAATTGTATCTCTATGCAGGCCTGGACTTGCACTCCCAAGGAAGGTGGGCTCAAGACAAATGTTGCACCTTTCAGAGGGTAGAGGAAGCTTTCCATTGTGATGACCAATTCACTGTTGGTTGCTAGGGGTGGCTTGGTCTAAATCATGCTTGTTTGCATGGTGTCGATTTTAAGCTGCAAAGCTCGGAGCTCAGACTGGAGTGTAGCGACCATGGCCTTCTGCTGCTCTTCCAAAGCCATCTATTTATCCTTTGAGGCAAGGGTGACTGCATTGACGATATACTCCAGGTCTTCCTTTGTCAGAGTAACTTCAGTCTCCCAACTTGGCCTTGTAGCTCATCATTTCTTTTTGTTGAAGCAGAACCATTTTTCGCAGCGGCTCGCCAACTGAATTACATATGCGGGGACCATGGAAACCTAGAATTTGTGCATCATTTTGCATGCTAACAACAACGTTCCCATGCACGCACCGAGGTCACTAATAGTGTTGATCATGAACCCCCTAGTGTTTCGTTCAACGTGGTAATCATTGCGCACCTTATCAATGATTTTTTGCTCATATTTCTTACTGACGTGCTCCATAGGATTTAGCCCCTTCATGGGAAGACTAGTAATACGGTGAATGAGCATTGCATCAATGGGAATGTGGTCCTGGATCCACAAGCAACCTTCATGGAATAGAGCTAGCAGCTGTCACACAATTTTGTCGGTGACATTGTAGTGGCCAAAGTGAGGCGTCTGCAGCAGGTTTAATAACCCAGAACCAACCAATCCACTTTCCCATGGCATGGGGACTACCTTCAGCATGTCATCCTCCAATACCCTTTCGAGATATAATTCCGGTGCCAATTAAGGGAAGGCCTCTAGGTTGGCTGGGTCATGATCGTCGAATTTGACCATGTGGAGCTTGCCAAAGGATTCTCCAATGATCGGGACCTAGCTCAGAATTAGAGGCATCTGTAGATAGGCATGCATCCCATCAAGATTCTTTGGCGTGCGCACTGAGGTCTTGTGAGGCCAAACATAGGGTGGTAGCCAATTTATTGGTTCAGCGATTCAGGCCTCCTCCTGAGTAGACAAAGGTCTCTTTGATGGGTTAGACAAATGTGCCTGGGGCACCGTTCGTAGGGCTTTCATGTTTCGCAGGGAGGTACATGGATTTTCCCCAGCCCATTTCGCATTCCTCCCTAGCCCTTGCTCCTGGCCCTTTCCCTTCCCCTTCTTTTTCTCCACTTGCTTTCCCTTGCTCAGTGTGGACACAACCTCCTCAACCTTAGGGGTGACTTCTAGTATTTCATCAGATTCTTTCTTCGTCAAAGCCATAGTCTGTGAAGATTCAGTGGGATTGGATCCAGGCATTCTTGTGCGAAAGATGAAATTAGGGTTGCTACTATCAGAGAGGGTAGCACGCCCATACATGAACAGAGTACAATATTTACCAAAAATTGCAAGGTACAAGTTGTTCAGAATGCACGAAACCCTCTTCTGAGCTCCCCTCCTACTTTTATAGCCTCAGTTGGTAACCAACAGTTGGGTGAAGTTTATCTGAAACTTACCATCATGTAAATGGTAAAAAATATTTTTAAATCACCTCATTAATTGCGAGCTGCCAGCTCCTTTCAACGGTAAAATTTTCTTTTTACTTAGTTTTACTATTCCAATAGCTAGTTTTCGTAGTTGTATATCACCCCTGCGCTTCCAACGCACCTCCTGCACTCCCAGTGCACCCCTGCACTCCCAGTGCACCTCTCTGGGCCTCTAAACTTGCGATCGATCCCTGTGCGTACCAGTTTGGCCTGCGTTTGTCCCCATGCATGTGTGTATTCCGCCCCATACAGCTACTCTGGCCATATAGTCATTTGATTTGGTATGGTTTGAGTTGGCTACCATTGACATATCCTGGTGCCATATCACCGTGAATTTTGGCTAACCGGACAGCTCCTCCATCAGTAATTTCCTTTACCATATAGGGACCTAGCCAGTACTAACAGAACTTCCCCTGGTTCTTCGCAAAATGGCTATCATAGAGCATGACCAATTCTCCCTCCGAAAATATATTTTTCCGAATATGTCTGTCATGCCATGCTTTTTCCCGGTCCTTCTAAACTTGCTGATGGAAGTTAGCAATGAAACGATCTTCCTCCAAGGCCACGAGCTATGCTAACTGCTCCTCCATGATATCAGGCTCTGCCATGTTCATAAAGGCTGCGATGCGTAGACTAGGAACAATATACTCCATGGGCATAATGGCCTCCTTTCCATAAACCATCAGAAATGGTGTTTTCCCAGTCAGTTTCTTGTAGGTGGTTTGATAGGCCCAAAGGACTAATGGTATTCGTACATCCCAGTCGCTGCAATCAACATTACAGACCTTGGTCAGTGCATGTTCCAATATTTTTTTAAAGCTTCTACATCTCCATTTTCCTGTGGATGATACAGGGTGCTATTTGTGTGGTGGATTCGAAATTCTTCAGTCAAGGGCTGTATTGTTTCATTAACAAAATGCGTACCTCTATCACTCATCAAGATATTTGGACAACCAAACCTGGTTAGAATATGTTCAAAAATGAAGTACGCAGCGGTATCTACAGTTCAATCCTTCATAGCTTGCGCTTCGGCCCATCTGGTTACATAATCAGTCGCAGTGATGGTGTAGCATGCACTTTTCTTCTTCCCTGGCAGGTTGATGGGCCCAACGAAATATATGGGCCATTTTTCAAATGCTTGCAAGGCCATCTGTGATTGCAGGGGTATTTTGTCTCTTCGCGACGGTCTTCCTGTCCTTTGGCATGTGTCACAAGCTTTGCAATAATCGTGAGGGTCGCTATGCAATGTGAGCCACCATAGCCCAACTCTCAAGATCTTTTGCGCCATCGCCTTTCCTACATAGTGACCTCCTGCTACGTCCTCGTGGGCTTCTGCTAAGATGACGTGTCTTTCATGCTCCAAAATGTATCTTCGCAGTACCTCATCAGCTCCCACTACAAGTGGCCCGGTATGATGGTAAAATCCACTACGCGGGTTACTAGTTATTTCTTCTGTTGTACAGAATACTCTGTAGGTGCCATCCCCATAGTTAAGAACTGAATGATGTCAGTGAAGTACGCATCAACTACCTTAATAGCAAGCAGCTGCGCATCGAGCAGTCCTCCTTCTAGGTTGGTCAGCTCCTCACCACTTTCGATTTGGGATAAGTGGTCTAGCCCAGCATATAGTTTCCCTAGCTTCACAATGATCTCAAAGTCACATTCTTGAAATAGAAGCAGCCATCGGCAAATCTTCCCCCCCAACACAGGCTTATTCACTAGGTACTTCAAAGCCGAGTGATTTTTAAACATCTTGAAGTGCCCTCCTAATAGATAATGCTGGTATTTCTGCACAGCGTATACCATGGGCAACCCCTCACACTAAGTAGTGGAGTAGTTACGCTCCACAAAAGAGATTTTTCTAGTAGAAAATGCAACTGGATGGTCGATGTTTCCTTCCCCAGGCTGCGTAAGGACAACTCCCAGGGCGATCCCTAATGCATCTACATGTACATGGAAAAATTTCTCCTAGTTAGGAAATATGAGGATAGGTGCAGAGACCAGATTCTCCTTGAGTAACTCAAAGCTCTTCTGACACTCCGCATCCCAAAAAAATGAAACATCATTCTTTAGTAACTTCTCCATGGGTGCTGTGATTAGTGCATACCCTTGAATGAACTTCCTGTAATAGCCTGTATGACCGAGGATAGAGCACAGTTGTTTCTTAGTTGTAGGGACTGCTAGGTTGATGATAACTGTGACCTTGGTGGGGTCCACCATCAGTCCATGTCGGCAGAATATGTGGCCTAGCAAGATCCTGAAAGGTATTCAAAAGATGCACTTATTAATATTCAGGGAGATCTGGTGCTTCCTACAGGCGTCTAACATCATGCACAGTTTCAAGACGTGATTATTTACCAAACCAAATAGTGTCCAATCATCAAAATACACCTCCAAGAACTTGTAGATGAATTCCTTGAATACTATGACCACCACCCGTGAGAAGATGGCAGGGGAATTCTTGAGCCCAAACAGCATGACAGTGTACTGGAAGGATCCCCATTTAGTGGCGAATGTAGTTTTTTTGTGATCTTTAGGTGCGATCCTCATCTGATGGTAGCCCGAGAACCTGTCAGTGAATGAGTACGCTTCCTGCCCTCCCACGCTATCAATAATTTCATCAAAAAATGGTGTAGGGAAGGGATCGTGAACACAGGGATCGTTTAGTTTGCATAGGTCAACACAGGTTCTTATTTCTCCTTTGTTCTTTTTCTCCTGGACCACCATATGACTTACCCAACTAGACTGCTCTACCAGTTCAATGATACCTATGCTATCATTTTGTCAAGTTCTTCCCTGAATTTCTTCTTATACTTGGGGTTCAATCGATAAGGGTGTTGCTTAACAGGGCGTGCATCTAGTTTTAAAGTGATGCGCATGACCCCTAGGTTCCCTATAATCCCTTTGAGTTCTGAGAATTTCGTAGGAAATAGGTCTTGGTATTCTGTGAGGAGTTCCACAACTCTCCCAATAGTATCATCATCTCAGTAGTCCCCAATTTTAGCTAGCTTAGGTTGCTCCTCTATTCCAATGTTGACTTCCCTTAGCTTAAGAGGCTTGGTTACATCAATGGTCTACAACGGGGGCCCAACAACTACGCATTCTCCCTTCGATTCTCGGATAGTGACATTTCGCGGGTCTTGCATTCCTCCATTGATAGATTGCGGAAATTAACAATATCATGCATCTACATATCCCAAGCTAGTGCCCCATATTCCACATGAGGGCGTGATTCATCAAATACAATGACATCTATGTCCTACAGGACTTCATCAAGTGCCTTTGTTCCACCTATCAACCCGAACGTCCCTACAAACTCGTCCTTCAGGGTTTCCCAGTGGCGGGTGTGCTAATGTAGTTCTACATCCAAATACCATGCGTTGGGGATTGGCCCTAAGGCATGAATCAACAGGTGGATCCATTTTTTCGTAGTTCTTTCACACCATTCCTCCATCCATGTGAAGAAGTGCTTGCATGGGTCTCTAAGGCCAAGGAAAGCCTTCACGTGTAGGTGAATCAGGGGTTCAAACTACATTACCATCATCTCGCAAAATTCCTCCCAACCCTAGAACATCCCCTTATGTGTTTCCCACCATCACGCTGTGGTCGCGTGCATTGCAAGGTTAAGCGCCCACGTTCTTCACTCCCTTGCAACTTGGGCTTTAAATGTTCGCAAAAAATCTCTAATACTGCCAAAACCATCAAAGTAGGGGAGTTCTCTCACCTCTGAGGAGATACATTGGAAGCTTTCCATGATCTTGAGACATCGTAGCATAGATACATCATGTAACCAATTCTTCCAATTTTCTATCTCCCCCTCGGAGTCAGAAAGGCATTCACTGTCTTTATCCCATCAAAGCACACCATCAGCTGTAGGATTAATGCAATCCTCATCCTGGGCGGTGAGTTTATAAATATGATCTACATCATCTCCTTCGCACACTGGTTCTGTGTACTGCTCTCCTTCTGCAGGGTATAGAGGGACTATCACTCTCGTACCCTCATTCTAAAAAACCATGCTCCTTTTCTTTAAGTTGATAATACCTCCCATGTCTATTGCCCAATCTAGTCCTAGGAGTGCAGGATAAGGGTCTGCATCTTCCACAATCTAAATTACCTCAAAGTCTACTTGTACCTTAGCTCCTTCGATATCTACCATAATCTTTGATAGCCTCCCCAATGGTATGATATTTTGTTGGTTAACCATGCACAGCTGTATAGTAGACCATTCTAGATTAGGTTCTCCCATCCGTTGCCATGTTTTCTTGGGAAGTACGTTCGCATATGATCCCAGATCCATGATGACCTGATCCATTTCATAGTTGTCGATCTGGGCTATTAGCTGCATCTCCCGCCCAGTGCGCTTCTTGTGCTTGTAGATATTGTGAACATCTCTAACCTCTGTAGGATGGTAAGTTATTTCTGCGCAGCTGTCTATCAGTGTTTGAAGATTTTTTACCACATTCTGGTTGCGTATCAGCTTCATACATGCTTGTAGGAAGGGTTTAAATTTTTCATCTGCTCTTAGGTTTGTTGGAGCCTTGGAGGTAAATGCCTCATTCTTGGAAAAGTCCTTGCGAGCTACGATAAAGGTTTCTTTCTGCTTCTGTAGGTCCAAGCTTTCCTCTTTGATAGCAGCCTTCCGAATAAGGGGTTCAGCTGCAACTTTCTCCTCAACTGCTTCAGTAGCCATCCTGTTGTGCATTATGAAATTAACACTTGGTCCTTCATCATGCAGTTCTACCTTAACCCTCTGTGAATTCTGCGTTGGTGTCTGATGTTTTTCCTATATTTTTGCTATCATTACTAGGCAATCTTTGATCACGTGATCCTATTGTCTATCAGCAAGATTTTTGTGTAGGGTTCGGACAGTCTCTTGCAAAGTGCCCTATTTATCCACAGTTGTAACAGATCAATTGCCCTCCTCCTCGACCTGCGCCTCCACCCCTTACCCCTCCCCTGCATCTTGCTAGGGAGCCTTCTCTGCCTGAGGGAGATACTAGTGAAGAAGGGTCATCCTCTACCCTGTATAGGTTCCTTCGATCTATCATTAAGTCATAGGTCCGACAATTATGATCATCATGTCTCACAGAGGAGTAGAATTGATACCATTATTTCTTCAATTCTAGAACATAAGCACCAAGACAGGGACAATGGTTGGTATCGTGTAGCCCGGCAACGCGACAATCAATGCACCATAAAGTCAAACCACTTGGCTCCACAACCTCTTTAGGCCGTAATGGGCTGGGCCTCCCAACATCCATGTAGTCCGCCAACAAAGGGCACTGATCTTTGGTGTGGCCAGACACCCTGCATCATATGCACCATATGTCTCGACTAGCTTCTTTCTCTCATTATTTTTGTAGATTCTAGATTTCAAGGTGCATTTCCTCCAGTTTTCCCTGGATCTGATGCACTCCAAAATGGGCATCATCTCTTGGCGCAACTTCTAGTTTCATAGAAATCTCTAAGGCTTTCTCTTGCATCTCAATCACCTGGTGACCCATAGGTCCACGCAGGTGAGGTAGAAGCATATCGGTAAACCATTCCTTGTGCTGCCTATCATCATACCGAAATTCCCCATCTCTAATAACCTTTTTTAACTGCTGATCAACTTCCCATACTGACTCAGTGGGTCCCTATGTAAATTCTTTTAGGTCAGTTACTAGCTGCGAGTAGGAATTAGGCTTCCGGAATTGTTGTTTTAATGCTTTCTTAATCTCTTGAATAGACGGATCTGCATGCTAGCCTACGTACCCGATATACCAATCCAAGGACCTTCCTTGAAAGGCAATGGATATCTGCGCTCTTTTTACAACATCGATAGCCACATTCTGCACAATCCATAATGATTCTGCTACAAACCAAAATCGGTCCATATCTTCATCTCCTACACCTTTGAAGGTGGGTAGCTTCATGTGTGTGGCCATATATTCTTCTGGTGGTGGCAGAGGTGTGGGGGAGTTCTTACCCTTATGCTGACTTGAAGGCAGTGTGGCTGGAGGAATATTTTCTGTGTGTGCAGCCAATTCTCTTAGTGGACTATAGATGGATCTATCCCCTTCTCGGTTGGTTCGGTAGTACTTCTCGCTTCACGTTGTAATCTCGCTCTGATTAGAGGTCATTCATTTGGTGTGGCTGCACAGAGTGCCCTTCTCGCACAGTAATATTTTGATTAAAAATGGAAATGTTCTCAAGAACTTACCCCAAAAACATTTGAAGAACCTTCGCTCTTCCTTAGAATAGGATAAGAACTGATCGACTATGATTTCTGTCACGAAACCTCCCAGTATGCTATCCACCCAGTGATCTACCGTACAGGTGATCAATTGTTAGTCCTCTCCAACTGTTGAATCAATTATGGTGTCCACTATGTAACCTAATCGTCCTTCCAACACGTCTGGAACTCTACGAGCCTTGTTAACCACTCCTGAAGCTTGTGCACAAAGGTTATAAAGAAAATTTCATAGACTTCAGTGAATATGTACTTGTTCTTCCACTTCTCAGCTGTCAACTTCATGCTACGATTCTTCTTTATAGAAAATTCCTAAATTTTTCTTTCAAACCAGTCTTCAATTTCCAACTTCTTAGGTCTCCAATGACCTCGTGGCATTACCCGATCTCTCTCTCAAAATACTCTTGGTCCCAGCAATGGAACCATTTGTTGGCTTGAGGGATGCTAACCCAAGTTCAGAGGTTAAGGTTTGCCAAAAAACCCCTATACTACTGGCCCTTTTGGAAATGACCTACTTTTGTAGGCCAATGTCTTACCTGTAGTAGTATGGGAGGGTGCTAGAACCAGGTTTCCGCACCCTGGGAGAGAGTAGGTAATTAGAGGCAGGTTTGCATTGTAGCTTATTAGGTTCACACATAATGAGTATATTCGCAAGCCTTTAACAATATAATCAACACATAACCATAACAAAGCAACTGTTGAGCCTCAAGATTGTGCTTTCTTTCATCTTACTTTACCTCATTTTCCTTTGTCCATTGCTATCCCAGACCCAATTGATCAATGAATTTAGTTAAAATTACTTTTATAATTATTAACATGACTGACTTGCTAAGTTTTGTGATTTTTGTCATTGTAATGCATTTTAACCGGAACTAGCTGCAGAATGCAGACATTCCATAGCTAACCAACAATTCTGCAGCTGTCTTCATGTTTAGGCATGTTCCAGGTGGCCTCTTAAGGAAAACCGCATATGGGTATATTCCACGTCATGTCTACATTGTTCGTTGCTCACCATGAAGGAAAAACTAAATTCTGGATATGGTTTTGGTACGTGGGAACACATTTAGGAAGGCAGACTTCTAATAGGATTGTCTTAGTCCATATGTCCTTTTCCTTTTTACGTTGCCACTTCAAGAGTCCTAATGTGATTTCGATAAGGAAAGACAATGATCATGGAATTGTTGCAAGTCTTGTTATGTAAATTTGTTATAAAAACACTTGGGAAACCGAGAGCTAGGCTAGATTTTGTTCCAGATTTTTCTTAGATTTTGTGCTACATTTCTGAAGACGCAGATTGCTCTGTTCAAGTTATTTCTCCTTTAATGAAGAAGACAGTGTTTTTTTGAAAAGCGTTGAGTTGATTTTGTGTTAGATCCCGTCTGGTGGTAGAGGGCCCCTGCCTCCTGCACGGTTTTACTTGCATAAATTAGATAAGTATCTTAGTTGCTTTTACGTTTCTGAAGTTTGAGTGCATATTTAATTCCATAGCCACTATAGTTATACTCATTCTAAAAACTATTCCAAAAGAAGAAACTCTTCCAAAAGATTATTATAATGAATGGGAAATGGCTATAGTGTTGTAGGATTTAATTGTAGTTTCTTTTGTTCACTATCACAGTTACATTTGTTCTAAATACTCTTCCAAAAGAAGAAACTCTTCCAAAAAATCCTTATGATGTCCAAAGCATGACTGTGATGATGAATGTTTCAGTTGTTTTGTTTTCACTAAGTAACATGGCTGACCTTTCTCTTAAAACGCTCTTCCAAAATATCATAATGATGGGTATGAGATAGCTGTGTTATCTTAGTTTTTAAATTGCTTTCAGTCTTTATGTTTGCATTTGCACTGAATTGTACAGTCAGGATTGTTCTAAGAAACTCTTCCAAAATACCAATCATGATGGACAAACAGGCTGTATAATCCCATAGAATAATGCATGATAGCTTAGTTAGGATACTCCGGAGTCTAATTGCATTTAACTCATGCTCTGTATTTTGTTTTGAGTTTGATAATGACTTGTTAGTTCAGCATTGTTTTAGACTAGTGACATCTTAAGTTCAGTTTTAGCTTAACTCATTGCATTTGCACTCCACATTCAGTTGTCATCCACTGCATATTAGATTACTTCAGTTGTTAAACTTAACAAAAAAACCTTCATTATTTACAAACCTCTTCTTGTTCCAAATCTATAATTGATTCATAAACATAGGAACAAAAGACAGTATCATTTCAAGGCCTGAGGTACTTTTGCAACTTCTTTACTACTTCATAAACAGAGCCTTTCCTCAAAAGACTACTTTAAAAAGAAATCTATAACTCTTGGGCGAGGTTTAGTGATGATTAACTAAGTTGCAGAATAGAGTTAGGAACTAATCTTAGAGTAGAAATCTTATAATGGTATCAATGTTTTTCTCCAAATATGCTTCAACAAATCTCTAATCATGGATAAAATGTTGCATCATTATAAGCTAGTTGTTTAATTGTTTATATTAGGAGATTTTGCATACTTAGCTTAGGAGAATTTGCATATTTAGCAAACCACTTCTCAAGCTTTCTCTCAAAATACTTTTGATGAAAGAATTGGACAAGTTGAGTTTATGTTTTGAGTCATTTGCTTAAAAGTCATTATCAAGCTTTGTTTCTGTTTAGTCATAGTTTAGATTTGAGTTTGTTTCAGTAGTTACCTTTGCATTTGCCACTTTTCATCAACCAATTAGGCTTCACTCTGTTTTCAATCATTAGCTTCTTTCCACTAGCTTTCTAGTCATTTTCCTTGTGAACAGAAAACCACCAAAAAGACCAAAAACATTATAAATCATCACAAAAGACCAAAAACACCATAAAACACTACACACAACGCATTAAGAGACAAACACCTAGGCACATACGGTGCACTTCACTTCAACAGTTTACCAACCCTGGTTGACAATTAAATGAACTCAATTTAGGAGACTAGATTGAGACCAAACATTTTGGCGCCGTTGCCAGGGAAGTGAAAACTAGGTAACCTTTGTTTCTTAGCATCCAAAAACAATTATATGCGTAGGGAGAGAGATTCAAGGGGAAGATTTATAAGCAGCAGAAGCAGAAGTTTGATTTCTAGAATACCACTTGTTTCATCTAGATCCAGAGCTAGTACACCTTCAACTCAGACCCACATTCCATCCTTTACTGATCCTGGACTTCTAGAAGATCTAAAGTCAACTATTCCATTAGAGAGACCTTCCACTTCATCCACTAAACCTGCCATAGAAGAAGATCTAAAAACTCCTGTTAGGGACACAAATCTTTCCACTTCCACAGGAGAGTCAATCATGGCAGAAGAAGGAGGAGGAGGAGTCTTTAATGGAGAACACACACTATTTGGAGGTAGAGGTAGAGGTAGAGGAGAAGGAGGTAGAGGTACAGATGGAAGAAGAGGTAGAATAGGAAGCTCTTTTGGGTTCCCTATAATTGATGAAGAAACCAATACAACCATGAAAAACATTTCACCCTCTGTCCTTCCAAACTTCTATGGACTTAAAACTGAAGATCCTGAAACCTTCTTATTTGAATTTGAAGTGTTGTGTAGAACTTATGACTACTTACAAGATGCTCAAAAACTGAAATTATTCCCTTCAACCTTGAAAGGAGCAGCATTGAAGTGGTTTATGAGTCTAATCAGTAGTTCTATTAGAACATGGGAAGACATGAAACAAGCATTTCTAGAGAGGTATTTGGATTATTGTATGCCGGTTAATCATAAGGAAGAAGTGTTCAAGATGTTACAAAAATAAGATGAAAATTTGGAAGATTTGTTGGAGAGATTTAATTACAACATAAAAAGGGAAAAAATGGAAAACCTAGATCAAGACACCTTAAAAGCTCTTTTGTTGAAAACAATTAGGGATGAATGGTTGGATATCCTTAACATGATGGGAAAGGGGGATATATCACAACTCACATTACCTGAAATATCTGAGTTATGTATCAACCTTTCCAGAGGGAAATCCAAAACTGTCAAAGGTCCAAGAGATCCTGCTCTTGCAAGAGCAAGTAAATCTGCTTCTGGGACAGTAAGTAGATCAGAAATAGGACACATGCTTGATGACTTTAAATCTGACATCTTAGGGAGTCTTAGTGAACAAATAGACACCCTCAAGATACAAAACAAGAAAAAGGCTGAATCTGATGCCTTGGCAATCTTTTGTCCCAAATGTAGAAAGAAACATGCCTTGAGAGAGTGTCCTTTGGATGTAAAAGTTGTAGAAACCTGTGTCATTTGTTCTAAAAAACATGAGACCAAGAATTGTCCTTCTCTTCCGGGTCTCAAAGCTGTCTTTCAGGAGGAAACTCCTACAGAGTCCACAGAGTCTCTCAATTTTGTATCTAGAAGGCCTTGGCAGGGACCTCAAACACAAGGATTCCATGATCAAATGTATAATCAACCTCCACCTTGGAATTCTTGGCAGCAACCTTGGCCTCAATTTCAAAATCAATCTCCAGCTTGGGCACAAGGATCACAAAGTCCCTATGGAAGATACTCCCCATATTATTAGTATCCACCATCCTATCCACCATACCCACATTTTTATCCTCAAAATCCTCAACAAAATTTTCCTCAAAATCTTCAACAAAATTTTCAACAAAATCCTCAACAACATCATCAGAACCAACCACATCAAAATCAACCACTTTCATTACCATTCCCTCAAAAATCAAATCAATTGCCCGCTCAACCCATACCAAACCCCAATAATAAGAACCCTCAGAATACATACATGATAGAAGGCCAACAGTTTCCAACTTATTTAATTACTCCTCTAGACCTTAGTGAAGTTCAACTTAGGTCTGGAAGAATACTTGAAAAGAGGAAGCCTTCTGTGATCATACAAAAACAAGATAACTCTGAGGAAGACTCTCTACGGGTGAATAAAAGTCTTGAGGAAGATACATCCTTTCAAGACCCAAACACTGAAAAATTAAAACAAAAAGATCCAATAAATTCAACTCCTGTATTAGAGCAACCATCTACATCTACTTCTATACCTCCCTTTCCGGAAAGATTACAAATTGATAGAGGTGTAGAAAAAAAAATCATGGTGCCTAATTATGATTTCTTAGATGAATTGAGAAATGTTTGCATTAAAATTCCATTATTGCAAGCCATCAAGGAAATCCCAATTTTAGCCAAAACAATAAAGGAGTTGAGTATGAAGACAACAAGAAAAAGAATAAGAGAAACAAAGAAAATTCAACTGGTAGGACAGATAGCAGACATTATGATGGGCAAGATTGTTATTCCAAAGTATCTTAACCCCGGAAATCCAATTGTCAAAATTCACATCAATGGAATTGAAATTCAAAACACACTCATTGATTTAGGAGCAACAATAAATATCATGAGTAGACAAATCATGGACAAATTGAAACTTCCTAATCTTCTCTTTACACCCACACTATTACAATTAGCAGATAGATCTGTGATCAAACCAGATGGGGTAATAGAAGACATTCCAGTGTCCCTAGATTCTTGGGAGTACCCCGTGGATTTCATGATCCTAACTCCTAAGAATAATCTAGGAGGCCATCCTGTTATATTAGGAAGACCTTGGTTGGCTACAACTGATGCTTTTATTAGTTGTAGATCCGATGATATGTACATCTCTGATGGTAGTTCAACTAAGAAGTTCACTTTATATCCTCCATCTAGGACAATTACAGATCTAGATGACACTCAATGGATAGAGGATGAGGAAGATTTACAACCTCTCTTCACAATTTCAGAAATTAGTGAAGATAATCAAATTCTGAATACTCTAGAAAACTTTGAATCCTCTCCAGAACATAAACATGAATCATTTCAATAGGGATCCAATATTGAGTTTTTGTCATCAAGGTAGATGTCTCTTCAATCTATGGACAAATTTGGCAGCTCTATAAGTGAGATTTTTCCAGGCAAAACTTTGAACATAAACAAGAACCTAGAAAAATCTCAACAAGAAGAGTTAGTCAAAGTATTACAGAGACATTCTTCTGCATATGCATGGGAATACACCGACATGAAAGGGATAAGTCCCAAGACTTGTACTCATCACATCTATATAGAGGAAAATTGCAAACCAATCAGACAGCCTCAAAGACGGATGAATCCAAATCTTAGGGAAATTGTCAAGGAAGAATTGCAAAAATTATTAAATGTTAATTTCATCTATCCTATTTCAGACAGTCAGTGGGTTTCTCCTTTAGTAATTGTACCTAAGAAAAATGGAAAATGGAGGGTGTGTGTTGACTACCGAGAACTGAATAAAGCTACTCTTAAAGACCATTTTCCTTTACCTTTCATAGATCAAGTATTAGATACATTAGCTGGCAAAAAGTACTTTTCATTCTTAGATGGGTTTAGTGGTTACAATCAAATCCAAGTAGCACTTGAAGATCAAGACAAAACCACATTTACCTGTCCTTGGGGTACCTATGCTTACCGAGTATTGCCATTTGGATTATGTAATGCACCTGCAACATTCCAAAGGGCAGTACTAGGAATTTTTTCAGATCTAATACATGATTGTGTAGAGGTGTACATGGACGATTTCACAGTTTATGGAAACACTTTTGAAGAAGCTTTAGAAAACTTGGAAAAAGTCTTAAAGAGATGTCAAGAAGCAAATATTTCACTTAGTCATGAAAAATGTTTTATGATGTTTACTGAAGGTATTGTTTTAGGGCATCACATTTCAGCAGATGGGATTAGAGTTGATGAGTCTAAAGTTGAAGTCATCTCTAACTTATCTATTCCAAGTTGTCAAAGAGATGTTAGGAGTTTTCTAGGATTTACAGGATATTATCGGATATTTATAGAAAACTTCACCAAGATAGCATCTCCACTCTTCAAATTTCTTACCAAAGATTGTGAATTCAAATGGACTTTCGATTGCCGCTTAGCTTGGAAACCTCGAAACCATAATTTAAGCACCTATATTAAGGGACCTAATAGAAGTTACTTTTTCATATCTCGACAGATAAGCTCGATGGCTGCTCTAGGAGCAAAAAGATTAGACAAAAATATTTGATTCCATATGCCATCTATTATACCAAGAAGAATTTGAATCCTGTGAGTTAAACTATACTCAGAATTTAAAGAGTTCTAGCCGGTTGTTCATGCCATAAACAAATTTAGACACTATATAACAGGTTATGAAACTTTTGTTCACACTGATCATTCTGCAATTAGATACTTAATGAACAAATCAATCACTAATGGCAGAGTTATAAGATGGTTGTTGCTCTTACAAGAATTCAACATTACTATTCTAGATAGGCCTGGAAAACAAAACACAGTGGCTGATTTCCTATCTAGACTCCAAAATATCAAAGATGACACTCCGGTTGAAGATCAATTTCCCGATGAATATCTTTTTTCAATCTCTACTCAAACTCCATGGTTTGCTGATATTGCTAATTATTTAGTTTCAGGAAAATTTCCTTCAATTATGAATGCAAGGGATAAAAGAAAAATCATTAATGATAGTGCAAATTATTCATGGGTTGCTAATGAGTTGTACAAGACAGGTCCAGATTTGATCATTAGAAGGTGTGTTCGTGAAGATGAGATGCCTGAGATTCTCAAGGCATGTCATGACGAACCTTGTGGCGGACACTTTGCAGATAAGAGGACATCCTATAAGATCCTTAATCTAGGATATTATTGGCCATCCTTGTTTAAAGATGCTAAAGAGTATGTCAAAAGGTGTGACAGTTGCCAAAGGGTAGGGAAACCTTCTCCTTCATGTGAGATGCCATTACAACCTCAGGTACACATTGAACCTTTTGAAAAATGGGCTTTGGATTTTGTAGGACCTATTAGTCCTCCATCAAGACAAAATAAATATATATTAGTTTGCACTGATTATGTTACTAAGTGGGTAGAAGCTAAACCATTACTTGTTGCTAATGAATCATCTGTAGTTACTTTTCTTTTGAGGATATTTTTACTCGTTTTGGTGTCCCAAGGGAAATTGTTACAGATCAAGGAGCTCAATTTACATCAAGGCTAGTGGAGAAAATGATGGAGAGGTACAAAATCAGACATAGAAAATCTACTCCTTATCATCCACAAGCAAATGGTCAAGTGGAATCTACTAATAAGGTCATTGAAGGAATCCTAACAAAGACTGTTCATTTACATAGAAGAGATTGGGTAGATAGGCTTCCTCAAGCCTTGTGGGCCTATAGAACTACATGGAGAAACACAACAGGCCATACTCCTTATGAGCTTGTTTATGGAAAGCAAGTTTTGTTTCCCATAGAGTTCCAAATTCAAACCTTCAAAATGGCAGTTCAGCTAGGACTTGATTTAACGGAGGCACAAAAGCATAGACTGGAGCAAATTAATGAATTAGATGAGATCAGACAAGATGCAGTTCAGAAAACAAGTTTAGTCCAGCATGAAAGGGCTAGATGGCATGACAAGTACATCAAAGAGAAGAAATTCAAAGAGGGTGACTGGGCTCTCTTGTTTGATTCAAAATTCAAGGATTTTCAAGGTAAATTTCAGACACATTGGCTTGGGCCATATGAAATTGTTGAAATTTTTGATAATGGGCAGTAAAAATCAGAACTATAGATGAAGAAGAGGCCACTTTTCTTGTGAATGGTCATAGATTGAAGCTGTATCACAAACCACTCTCAAGAGAAGAATTTGTCAAGAAGTTCCAAGAAAGCAGTGATGTGAAGTTAATGAAGAAGAATTCTTCTTCTTCATCAACTTGATTAAATTTTCTGAAGCATTTCTCTTTTGAAAATAAAAATAAAAAATAATAATAATAATAATAATAAAGGTATAAACATGAAAACCAATCATTGATTGGCATGTTTATACAGAAAAGATAGGGTGAAAATCAGAGTCTCTCTGACACTCTAACTTTTCCATTTTGTTTTTACAAGCAGCTGTTACAAAATCATAAGTTCAGTTCCATAGTGCTTATGATCCATCTCATTTCATTTCATTCCATTCACTTATCCATCCATACTCCATTTCATTCATTCATTCATATTCTACTTCATTCCATATTTCATTCATCTCATTCCATACTCCATCCATCTCATTTTCATGTCAAAATTTAAAGTTTGATGTCTTGCTGTAAATGAATAAAACATGTCATGGATTGCAGGGCAATTCTTATGTTCTTTCACTCCATTTCATAAACTGAATCCATTCCATTTCATCATCCACTTCATACATATCATGTCTCATCATCCATCTTCATTCATACCATATAACATTTCACCTATATTCCCAAACCACTCCATTCCATGATCAAAATGCTCTACAGGTACATTCTGCAGCTTAACAGACATTCTGCAGCTGATCAGCCTTTCCGCAGCTAGCCAGACATTCCGCAGCTACAAATCCTGAAGGCATTAGTCAACAGACATTAGAATTGCAACAAAATGATCTAGTGTATCCATGAATAAAAAACATCAAGAAGGATTATGAAGACTCTTCCAAAGGAGAACAAAGAAGACAAAGACTACAAAAAAATCAAATGAAAAGCAGAGGTAACAAGTTTAGATTATAATGGAATTTCATAAAGTTTAGCATAGTTTTAGTTATGAATGGTTCGAAAAGGTTGTTTTAATTATTTTTATTGATCATGACCAATAAACCCTCCACAAACTTTGGATTAAAATCTCTCATTTCAAATTCCATGCCCGACATCATTTAAGCGGTTCAAATGGTCGAAGTATTTGAATTCTTCACGTAACCCAACCAAATCATTCAATGATGATTCTCTTTTCCGTTGTAAAAATCTCCACCGTATTTTCAATCATTAATTCGTTTCCTCCACCTCACTCCATTACCTCAGTCCGTGACTACTTCCATCACTCCATTCTGTAGCCGACACTTCATTCAGCAAACAGAAATATCCTTATCACCGAGAGCAGAGCAAAAGGGTATATCAGTTTGAATCACCGTGGGCAGAGATTGAGCATTATCACTGTAAACGCAGAGGAATAGCAGTGAAGAATTTGAAGCTATTTGCCACCGAGAGACAGAGGTATAGCAGTGAAGAATTTGAAGCCATTTGTTACCAAGAGACAGAGAT
The DNA here is from genome assembly GCA_034641835.2 of Pinus albicaulis. Taxonomy (NCBI): domain Eukaryota; kingdom Viridiplantae; phylum Streptophyta; class Pinopsida; order Pinales; family Pinaceae; genus Pinus; species Pinus albicaulis. Next base: position 29,304 of record JAXQQM020092962.1, on the reverse strand, counting down.
ATAACAGTGTGGGAATTTGAAGCTATTTTCCACCGAGAGATAGAGGTATAGCAGTGTGGGAATTTGAAGCCATTTGTCATTGTCAATCAGAGGCATATCAGTCCAAAGTTTCATTGTCAACCAGAGGCATATCAGCTCGAAGTTTGAAGCTGTTTTCATTGTCAACCAGAGGCATATCAGTCCAAAGTTTGAAGCTGTTGTCACTGTCAACCAGAGGTATATCATTCCAAAGTTTAAAGTCATTGTCATTAAGAACTTGAAGCCATTTCAATTCGAAGGTGAAAGTTATTATTTCTGTGGGTAGAAGAGTGTTAATCTGAACATTGAAGAAGCAATTATGGGTTTCATTGTAAGAACTGAACCAGTGGGTTCAAAATACCTAGAAGGCTACCCTCAATGTAAAGAAATGTTGCAACAAATAGGATGGCTACAATTTTTGGAGAAATTTAATGGCTTCCACAAAGAAGTCACTAAAACATTTGCAAGATCATTTCAAGGAACTGAAGTTGAAGTGGGAGATGTCAAATTTACTGTCACTGAAGTTTTCATTGCAGAAGCTACAGGGTTGCTTAGAAATGGAGAGAGATGGTTCAAAAATAGAGAATTCCACAATGAATCCTGGAAGCAAATTCTAAAATCACCAGGTATGGATGTCACTGTGTTTAAGAAAGGAATTCCAAGTTCTGCATTGAAAAATAAATGGAGAAATATACTACTTCTTCTGCAAAAATTTATTACATGTGAGGGTAGATATGGCACATTTTATGTCTACCACATTAGACTGATAATGCATTTTCTGGGGGAAGACTTAAACCTACCTTATTTCTTGCTTCAAAGCTTGAAAAAGATGGCTTCCTGTGTTCAAAGAAGGGTTCAATTTTTAGAGACAACTCTATATCATCATGGTTTGGTTAAAATTTTGATTGAACACCATTTAGCCAAAACAAATGATACATGGGACAATTTCTTGATAAGAAATCATTTTGAAGAGCCAAAAGAACCCTCACCTGAACCACAGCCTACAAGGAGAAGTAGAAAATGGAGAGCCTCAAAAGTTGAAATTGACAAAACAGTCCAAGAAAGTAGTGAGGAAATCATCTCAGAGAAGTTGACTCAAATCAAGAGACAACTTAAGAAAGAGAAGGTAATCAGGAAATCTGCCACAAAGAGAGGAGAGGGATCTTCTCAACCAAGAAGAAGCCATAGACTAAAGGGGAAACTAAGGAAAACTCAAATCAAACAAACAGGGGTGATTAATATAGAAGATGAGGAAACATCCATTGAAGAAGATGTTGAAGAGGATTTTAATGAAGGAACCCCTGAAATTGACCCTGCTCAGCAAGAAGTTTATGATTATGTTGAAACTTTGGAAAGGAAAGCTTCAGAGAGCAGAGAGAGAACCCCTAGTCCTCCACTGTCTGAAATAGATGTATTAAGAAGGGATAGTTATGAGTTGGAAATACTTAATAGACACATCAAAAATGAGAATGAAATTCTCAAGGAACAAGTCAAGCTCAAAACTGATATGAACTCAACCTTATCTCTACATATAGACAAAGTGGAAAAGACCAATGAAAAGTTGAAGAAGAGGAATAAAAAGCTAATCAGGGCACTTACCAACTTAAGGTTCAAACTTGTTATCAGAAAACCTAGAAGATCTTTAGCTTCCAGACAAAGGAGAAGGAGAGGATTAGATGTTCTTGCAGAAGCCTCTGAGTTCATAGGATAATTTGCATGAGGACATGCAAGGAGACAACATTGGGGGTATGTTGAGCCTCAAAATTGTGCTTTCTTTCATCTTACTTTACCTCATTTTCCTTTGTCCATTGCTATCCTAGACCCAATTGATCAATGAATTTAGTTAAAATTACTTTTAGAATTATTAACATGACTGACTTGCTAAAGTTTTGTGATTTTTTCCATTGTAATGCATTTTGACCGGAACTAGCTGCAGAATGCAGACATTCCGTAGCTAACCGGCGATTCTGCAGCTGTCTTCACGTTTGAGTATGTTCCAGGTGGCCTCTCAAGAAAAACCGCATATGGGCATATTCCACGTCATGTCTACATGGTTCGTTGCTCACCATGAAGGAAGAAACGAATTTTGGGTATGGTTTTGGAACGTGGGAACACATTTAGGAAGGCAGACTTCTATTAGGACTGTCTCAGTCCAGATGTCTTTTTCCTTTTTACGCAGCCACTTCAAGAGTCCTAATGTGATTCCGATAAGGAAAGACAATGTTCCTGAAATTGTTGCAAGTCTTGTTATGTGCATTTGCTATATAAACACTTGGGAAACCGAGAGCTAGGCTAGATTTTATGCTAGATTTTGCTTAGATTCTGTGCTACATTTCTGAAGACGCAGAGTGCTATGTTCAAGTTATTTCACCTTTAATGAAGCAGACAGTGTTGTTTTGAAAGCGTTGATTTGATTTGGAGTTAGATTCTGTCAGGTGGTAGAGGGCCCCTGCCTCTTGCACGGATTTATTTGCGTAATTTAGATAAGTATTCTAGCCGCCTTTACGTTTTTGAATTTGAATTAGTAGTTGTTTTCATTAGCTACTGTGGTTATACTCATTCTAAAAACTCTTCCAAAAGAAGAAGCTTTTCCAAAAGATTATAATGATGAATGGGAAATGGCTATAGTATTGTAGGATTTGAAGTTGAATTCGTAGTTGTTTTCATTAGCTACTGTAGTTATACTCATTCTAAAAACTCTTCCAAAATAAGAAGCTCTTCCAAAAGATTATAATGATGAATGGGAAATGGCTATAGTATTGTAGGATTCAATTGTAATCTCTTTTATTCACCATCACAGTTATACTTATGCTAAGCACTCTTCCAAAAGAAGAAACTCTTCCAAAAAATCCTTATACTGTCTTAAGCATGATTGTGATCTTGAATGTTTTAGTTGTGTGTTTTCACTAAGTACCATAGTTGTTCTTGCTCTTAAACGCTTGTCCAACATATCATAATGACGAGTAGGAGATGGCTATGATATCTTAGTTTTTCATTGCTTTCAGTTTTCATGTTTGCATTTGCACTCAATTACATAATCGGGATTGCTCCAAAAACTCTTCCAAAAGAAGGAACTCTTCCAAAATACTGATTATGATGGACAAACAGACTGTGTAATTCCATAGAATAATGCATGATAGCTTAGTTAGGATGCTCCGGAGTTTAATTGAACTTAACTCATGCTCAGTTGTTCTGTTTTAAGTTTGATAATGACTTGTAGTTCAGCATTGTTTTAGATTAGTAACATCTTAAGTTCATTTTAGCTTAACTCATTGCATTTGCACTCCATATTCAACTGTCATTCACTACATACTAGATTACTTCAGTTGTTACATTTAACAAAACAACCTTCATTATTTACAAACATCTTCTTGTTCTAAAATCTATAATTGCTTCATAACCATAGGAACAGAAGACAATATCATTTTAAAGGCCTGAAGTATTTCTGCAATTTCCTTATCATTTCATAAACATAGCCCTTCCTCAAAAAGACTACTTTGAAAAAAATCAATAACTCTTGAGTAAGGTTTTGTGACATTAAACTAAATTGCAGAATAGAGTTAGGAACTAGTCCTAGAATAGAAGATCTTATGATGGTATAAATGTTTTATTCCAAATTTACTTCAACAAATATCTAATCAAGGATGAAATGTTGCATCATTATAAGTTAGTTGTTTAAACTGTTTAGTTAGGAGGATTTGCATACTTAGTTGACCATTTCTCCAAGTTGAGTTTATGTTTGAATAATTTCCTTAGAAGTCATTATCAAGCTTTATTTCTGCTTAGTCATAGTTTAGATTTGATTACGCCGGTGTTTGCAATTGCATTTGTCATTTTTCATCAACCAATTAGGCTTTACTCTGTTTTTAATCACCAGCTCCTTTCCATTAGCTTTCTAGTCATCTTTCTTGTGAACATAAAACCACCAAAAGACCAAAAACATCATAAATCATCACAAAGGACCAAAAACATCACAAAACACTACACACAACGCATTAAGAAACAAACACCTAGGTACATACAGTACACTTCACTTCAGCAGTTTACCAACCCTGGTTGACAATTAAATGAGCTCAATTTAGGAGACTAGATTGAGACCAAACAGCGTGCTCCTAAAACTCCACCAACATAATCTGTGGGTTAATTAACGTTAATCACGCTTAATGGGCAGATAAGTGCAGTTTAAAGTGATAAGCACGTTTAGCGCTAATCACGTTTTAACGTAGTTAAACCACGTTTAAATTTTAATTAAACACATTTAATTTTCCACCAGTTCCTTTGGATTAGCGCCTGCTTTCGGGAATATGGCCATATGGGGAGGGGGTTGGCCCCCTCCAACCCCCAAGTGTTAGACATGTATACTTCAAATATAATCAGTGAACATAGAGGGTATGATACACTGAGTAGAAGAGTTGGTGTTGTGTGTGGCTGGCGGGCGGAAGGTTGTGGGTTCGACCCCCACTCTGCCATATAATTTTTCATAAACTTCCAACAAGTTTCCTCCACCAACTTTGGAGCTCGCCTCCAAACTTAAACCTTTGCCAAGTTGGTTAACGAGTCCCCCATGTTTAGTTAATGCCGCTGAGTGGTTTTTAAAACTATAGTATATATATGTGTGTGTGTGTGTGTGTGTGTGTGTGTGTGTGTGTTTCCACCATATAAACCTAATGTCCAACCTTCAATGTGAAACAATAATTCTACCCAAGGGTTGGAGAGGACCCACCAGAGAGGACACATGGCACCCTCTGGTTGGGTTGTACTCAAACCTTAAAAAAAATTCAAATTCCAACTTAGGAAGAATATTGGAGGTCATTGGACAATTTCTCTCTTCACAAACCCATCTAATGAATCTGAAGACAACACTTATCACAATGCCACTAGCTACACTCTAGAGAATATTCCCTGCAATGTTGATAGTACCTGCCATATCATCCTAGTACCTGTTCTGCTCTTTTTTTTGCCTGTTTTGGAAATTGAACAATAGATGATAACTCAGTCATACGAAGTTAGATTTCAATGAAACAATTTGCGCCAGAATCCTAGCGAGGAACTCTATCCAGTCGTTTAGGTTCGAATAAATTTTGAGCACTTTGAATTTTTAGCTAATTTTAGGCCCTGATCCAAATTCTGATCACACCTTCCCATTAACGGGCTTTTGGATCCACGAAAGCTAATAATTATCTTCTTGAGCTTCAACACTCTTCTTCTTTCAAGTTATATCAACTGATTTTACTTGAAAAGTCTCTTTTGACAATCATCGTGACATGCCTTTCATCGCAACTGGCTATGTCTCTCAACCACTACTCTCTGGTTGTTGCTGACCCACTTCAACATTGATGATTGTTGTTGACTGATACATACCCTATTGTACCAAATCGATCTCTATGTTCTTGGAAAACTGTTAGCCTTCCCACTAAGAATCAAGTCCCTCTTGCAACAAATGCATACAAGCTTCTTCTTGGAAATCCTCTTATCCAAATTAAGCTTGCAATATGAGTGAACTCTTGGCTTAAACACAAAATACCAGCTTGTTCTACAATGGCTGCAAAATTTTTTTCATCTTGTCCACTTCTCACTGAATGGACCTCAAATTTCTTGCTACATCTTGTCACAAGAACACACAATCAATCTTGAAAAGAAAACATTATGCAAGAATTGAAATGATGACCACCTCTTTTTTTCTCCTTCAAAGCAATGACTATCACCTCCAGTAAAATCAAGAACATGGCGATATTCTTGCACATTGGTGTATCCAATATCAACTCACAATCGACAAAAACCATCAACCAAAACATAAGTTGGTCAACATAATTGACAAACATAGTCGACAAACAACATGCGAGATCAACAACACAAGTCGACCTGAAATATGAAACACAATCGACATAAATCGATATGAAATGTGTGCGACACAATCGACACAAGTCGATAAATATATATGTAGTACAATCAACACAAGTCGATGTCCCACAATACACATTGACAACACTCATGCATGTATCTATTTACAATGAACCTATCACAGGTTCTTTATTTACACATACAAAATCTCATGCATATGTACACTTTTCAACTATCTATTTAAAGTAAAAACAAGTACATAAACCCAAAACATATGGATGATCATAAGAGATGAACTGAATGATAAATTTCTGAAACATAAATGAGTGACATACCCATCTTTTACACCATCTTGGTGAAATTTTGCAACAAATAGAAATGCCTTCAACTAAAAAACATTCACATGCAATCTTGCATCATACAAGTTGTGATAATCTACTGCAAATTTTCATACTTTCAATGGAAATTCATGCATACATAAGGCTGAAATTTTCATCTATGTACAAAGGAAATGCATGCCTTACTTGATCAAGAAATTGAGCCATTTATTGCCAATCCAATTCAATGGCGATTTTTCCTGCTTAACATCCTCTTCTTGTGAATCATCTTGACTCACATCGATTATGGACTCTCCTGTTCCATTCTCGTCAATATTTTTCTCCACTTGCTTGATCCGGATTTATGCAGGAACACAACAGAATAAACACATAACCATAAATACAGAGATGCAGCGGAAATAACACTTCATTTCATTAATATCAAAGAACTGAAATTTGCTTACAGCCAGAATGGAAATAAAACTAGCTAGGGCACTGGTAGCTATCTCTGAGAAGAGATGTGGCGGCTACAGGCCTCTGAACTGAGTTACAATGAGGCTCGAGGGCCTATTTATTATTGAGAAATAATGGATAACCCTAAACATCCAAAAACCTAACCCTAAAAGATGAAGCGCCAAAACTATGGGCCCCGTTTGGGTAAATTGATGTTTCAACTTCCCAGGGACGTAACGTTGGCATACTATTTCCGTTTGACGCACATGATACATCATTAGAAAGCTCTATCCAAGGACTACAAATTTCACCAGTGAATATGATTCTAGAATGGAATGGGAATGATATTTGTTGGAGGCGTGATTCCCAAAAAACGTCGTTTAGGGCCTCAAAACGGCTCCAGAAGTTCAAGACCCGAAAAACTGCTAAAAATAGTAAGTTATGTCGAAACTGAAAAACTGAAAGAGACAATGGTGGGGGCCCAAGTGGAATAGGTGGGTGGCCACCAATATCCACCTAGATCATTCACTCCCCCTTAGGAGCAATGGTCCCCATTGCATTGAGTTCCTCCATGAGATGAGGAAACTTCTATTGAACTTGGTCCCTGGTGAACCACTTGCCTTGGTGCAGGAGTTGGCCAGCTTTGACAACCCAATACAGTTGGATATTCTGTTGGCGAGTGCTCTTTATTTTCATGTCCATGATACAATCTGTGGTGGCCTATTCCATGCAGTCTGGGTTTAACTCTGTTGATGTGAGTTGTTCTGCAATGTCTAAGGTGTCCAGTAGAGGTGGGAAGTAAGGACGAAGGCAATCCACATTGAAGACTGGGTGTAGACCAAGGAATGGTGGAATACTGAGCTCAAAGGCATTGTTCCCTACAGCCTTGGTGATGGTGTACGGCCTGTATCAGAGCGAGCGAAGCTTGTGGTGGGGTCCAGTGAAGTGCTCCTTCTGCAAATGTAGCCATACTTTGTCGCCCACCTGGAAGTTGTGTGGCACCCGGTGTTGATCATGGCATTGCTTGTACTTGGAATTGGCTCTGTCCAATATATCATGAACCTGTTGGCGGATGTATTGAATGCACTCGATGAAGCTACTTGCTTTTTCAAATTCAGACTGGTCATGAGCTGAATCGGCCTGAGCAGCTGCAAATGGTATGGCTACGTCAATAGGACATAGTGGCTAGAATCCTAAGCCCACCTGAAAGGGGCTATGGCCAATTGAAATGTGGAGAGCCCGATTATAACTATGTTTTACATATGGGAGGCTCTCGTCCCATGTGTGTGGATGCTTTGAATTGTACATGCGCAGAATGTGTACAATCATTATGTTGACGACCTCTGTCTGGCCATCTGTTTGGGGATGGAAAGCTGTGGAATTGGTGAGCTTGGTATCCAAAATTGACCGGGCGGGTAAAATGTCTTTGAGGAACTTGCTATCTCGATTTGATATGATCGACAAGCTATGGGATCCCAAAATTGCACCCACACTCATTCAAAGAAGAGTTTAGCAATGGCTTACGATTTGTGATATTCTTCTTGCGGGCTGCCATGATGGCCATCTTCGGAAATCTGTCAACGACCACGAAAACACGATCATTTCCCTGCTTAGTTCATTTCCCTACTTAGTAGAAGGTAGGCCCGACATGTAATCCATGGATATGGATTCCCAAGGTCGACTAGGAGTAGGTAGTGGAGTATATAGGCCTTGCTTCTTGATGGTCGGTTTGGCAATGGCACAAGCAGTGTAGGATCTGATGTGCTTCTTGACATCCTTTCGAAGGTTCGGCCAATAGAAATACTTCTGTAGTATTGCTACTGTTTTCTCAACCCCGAAATGCCCAGTGACACAACTGTAGTGTGCTTCCCATATCATCTTGGCACGCTCGCTTGAAGGAACACAAAGGTGTCCCAGGTGACATAAAAGTGCATCTTGGAGGTGGAAATTTGGAACTTGCATACCCCCCAAGAGTGCCTTGTAAGTGTGGCCGAATTCTGGGTCACTCTCGTAGAGAAGTGGCCAATCGGAAGTCTCGTGCCCACAATAGTTGAGAACGGTGGTGAGCACCACGATCGGTGGTCGCTTGAGGCAATCTGCAACATTATTGGTGCTACCCTTCTTGTACTTGATGTTCAAATGAAACTGTTGCAGATATGTGGACCAATTCTGATGGCGATCATTCTGCAACTTCTCTTGTGTCTGTATGAATTGCAGGGGTCGGTGGTCTGTGTGGATGATTGTTTCCTTCCCTAAAATGTAATGCTTCCATTGTCAACAAGCTTGCACAATGGAATACATTTCTTTTTCATAATTTGGATACTTGCGAACTGTGTCAGACAATGTCTCTTCTTGTGATATGCCTTTGGATGTCCCTGTTGAGTAGAACTACCCCAATAGCACCCTTCGAGCATACTGTCTCGATCTCAAATGGGCTAATTTCAGTACCGTGCAAAGTGAGCAACGGGGCACTTAATAGAGGAAATTTTTCAATTCTTTGAATGCCTTCTATTGAGGTTCCTACCAAAAGAATTTTGCTCTCGCTCCTCCTTTGGTGACTTGACTCAAGGGCCAAGTGATATGAGAGAATCCCAACACGAATCTGTGGTAGAAATTAGCAAGACCCAGAAAGCTGCGAAGCTCTGTTATAGTGGTCGGGGCTGGCCAATCCTGAATGAATTGGATCTTGGTTGGATTCACATGCACCCCCCTTTCATCAATAATGTATCCTAGATATTGAACCTGGGTCATGCCAAACGTGCACTTCTCCAAATTGGCACACAAATTGTGTTGCCGCAGTGTTTGGAGGACTTGTCGGATGTGATGAAGGTGCTCTTCCCAAGAGTACGGATGAAGAGACAATTTCATCCAAGTACCACACTACAAATGAGTTGGTAAGATAGTAGCGAATGTCTCTCATCCTCATAGGTTGAAGCCATTGTCCTTGAGGACACGGCCAACCATTCAAAAAGGCCCTCCTTGGCTTTGAAGGCATTCTTCCACACATCGGAAGTGGGTTCAATGGTGCACAGTGAACACTGAGCTTCCAGTCAATCTTGCTGAAATATTTTGCACCTTTGAGTTGGTCCAGAAGGTCATCAATCCGTGGGTTGGTGCCTATATTCCAGACAATGATCTTGTTCAGCGACCGATAGTCAATACAGAGTCTCCACATTCCATCCTTCTTCTGTACCAACACAATCGGGCTCCCACAGGGCGATGAACTTGGTCGGATGAAGCCTTACAAAACCCAGCTCTATGTCCTCTTGATTTCATCGTTCTCCAGAATAGAGCACCGATATATCGGTCTATTGGGTAGCGGCACACCTGGGGTCAGATCAATCGGGTGCTTGACCTGAAAGTGCATAGGAACCCCTGTGGGTGAGGTGAAAATGTCCCAATACTCCTCCACAACCTTATTCATTTATTGTTGTTGTGTAGAGGAGCCTTGTCTAGAGGTCGTGGCCACAGTCTTCTTCTTGCCCTGGGGGCAGATCATCAGGAAAACAAATTTCCTGGTTTGGGAAATGAGCTTACTGCATTTTTTTGTAGTAACCAAAGAGATAGTGGCAGGAAGTGGTACCTCTGGTACATCTGTGCAACATTTTACGAAAGCAACAATAACGGCACGAAATTTGAGACTCATACACGACGCAACCACTTCACAAGTATGGTTGTCTAATACATCAGAAACATCAATAGGGGCAACGTCACATAATACCTCATCCGTGAAGGGCTTGATGCTATAGGGAAGGCGACACTGTCGGCTGACGTGGAGATCTCGTCCTTGGTGAAGCCACGAATGGTCGCATGGTCAGCAGGTGACCCCAAGATGGCTCCGTCGCCGCTTCCGCGGTGTACGCAAAATGAGGTTCTTTTGGCTCCCATTGTCGACAATGAACTGTACTGGGGAGCCCTTTACCCACATCTGGGAGTGGAAGAGACGTTCCTCCTCCTCTGGATCTTCCGGTTCCTCCTTCTGGATCTTTGGTAGCAGTGGCAGCGGGCTCACACATCAACAAATGCGCACACGTATTAAATTGGTGGATTCGGTTAGATACAGTGATTAAAGAAACCCATCTCGGCCACCAACGACTGCTTGGCCCGACACTCACTTGTGTTGTGAGTGGAGCTCTTATGGAACTCACACCACTTTCCTGTGTCCTTCTTTGGATTTGCGGTGTTGTTCTTTGCTTGTGGCTTCGATAGGTTGTCTTGAGTCGCCATGCCTTGGCTCTATCCTTTGTTCTGCAGTTTGGGAGAACCTTTCCCTTGCTTTTGATTCGTAGATCCAAAGTCTCGCTTCTTCTGTTTGAATTTCTTCTCAATCTTGGCAGCATATCGATATGCCGTACCAAGCGAGGAGATGTTGAGGAACTCCATTTCCTCCTGAATGTATCTATGCAGACAACTACGATACTTTAGCACCAGATGTTTCTCTGAATCTTTGATACCCAACTTGGTGCGCAGGGTATGGAACATATTCGTCAGCTCATGCACATCTTGATCACTTTGTTGCCGCAGCGTGGTCCATTGTATGTACTTGTCTTCATAGCTCCCCACGGGATAGTATTGTTCCTTAACGGCGTCTTGGAAAGAATTCCAAGTGGGTATGGCTAAGAACAGAGAGGGTTCTGTCTCATATTTTTTCTCACAGTGGGTTTCCCACCAGTCCTTGACATGGGGGCAGCTTTGAGGAGTGAAAAAATAATCTTCTCCCTGTCGGAAAAGTCATGAACCGAGAAATATTCTTCTAATAGATTCAATTATCTATCTACGACATTTGCATCTATTTGACCCTCAAATATGGGAATGTCAAAATTTACTTGTACCTTAAAAGGAGTCGCACCTCTAGGGTGGCTGCTAGATGCAGATGCACCGCCGGTAGTCAGCCGTTGAAGGATCTGGGCAAAGTTATCCATCATCGTGTTCCTTTGTTTTTCGAGGGCCTCCTCGAGCAATATTTTGATAGGATCTCCTCCTCCCTCATCTTTCTTTTTGTCCCCCATGGGCGTCCTTCGGGGTTTGCGAGGCTAATCTTGCAAAGGTTCCACCAGATCGAGCCCTAACTCCTTATACCTCGACCTCGTTGGGGACATGCAAAGAAGGATCAAGAAAAAGAAGACTCCTTTGATACCACTGATCCAGATTTATGCAGGAACGTAACAGAATAAACACATAACCATAAATACAAAGATGCAACAGAAATAACACTTCATTTCATTAATATCAAAGAACTGAAATTTTCTTACAGACAGAATGGAAATAAAACTAGCTAGGGTGCTGGTAGCTATCTCTGAGGAGAGATGTGGCAGCTACAGGCCTCTGAACTGAGTTACAATGAGGCTCGAGGGCCTATTTATTATAGAGAAACAATGGAGAACCCTAAACATCCAAAAACAAAACCCTAGGAGATTAAGCACCAAAACTATGGGCCCCGTTTGGGTAAATTGGTGTTTCAACTTCCCAGGGACGTAACTTTGGCATACTATCTCCGTTTGACGCACATGATACATCATTAGAAAGCTCTATTTGAGGACTACAACTTTCGCCAAAAATATCATTTCGAAACAGAATGATATATTCCAAAACATAATGATATTATCTGGAGGCGCGATGCCCAAAAAACGTCGTTTAGGGCCTCAAAATGGCTCCGGAAGTTTAGGACCCGAAAAACTGCTAAAAATAGTAAGTTATGCCGAAACTGAAAAACTGAAAGAGACAATGGTGGGGGCCCAAGTGGAATAGGCGGGTGGCCACCAATATCCACCTGGATCATTGCTTCAATTTCTTTGGATGGGTGGTTGGATGCAGTGTCCAACATTGGTCAATGAGATGTCCCTTCTTCTGGCAGTGAGTGAAAATATTTTACATCTTCTGTTCAAGTCGCCTTTGCTTTGACTGTTTCTTGTATGCTATCATTCTCTTCCAGCATCTTGAAATTGGATGGTTATACAAACCAAAATATGAAAAACAACTTTTTCTCCCATTCATGCATGCAGATTTTTCATGCTTAACATAATCATAAACAACATGGTTATAGGAAGAAGTATACCTTGAATATTGCTTTGAATGTCCATCTTTATCACCTTCTTGAGGAGATGAACTTGAAGAGGTTCTAGCTTTCTTTTGTAGACCAACAACAATGTTCATGTTCTTAGAGTTGTCACAACTCTCTTGTTCACCATAACCAATGGTTGCATGCTGAAGAACATCTTCTTCTAGAAAATATGGTTTCAAACAATTGTAATCATCTTGAATACAAACTTTGCATGTTTGAGGGTTTGAACCTGCAACAAAATTCCTTCTTGGAACTATTTCAAGTGCCTTCATGGCTTTAGAGCTTTCTCCATAAAGTTATCCATAGCCAAGACCCAAATACTTAGGCCTTTCCTCAACCATAATTGGCTCAAATATGCCTTGTGCATGTTTTCCTAATCCTTTACCTTCATAGCCCATTTTGATTATCAATTTGGACCCTGTTCCTCTAGTGTGTTTTTCAAAAGAACCTACACATTTGTCTTGAGAGGAAATTGAGGAAAAACTTGAATTATTTACCTCTTCTTCAAGCACATGCTTGGATAAGTCTTCTTTGGTGTCATGGAGTTGAGTCTCCATCTCATGCATCTTTTATTGCTTCTCTTTCTTCATGGAAATCAACTGCTCTTGAAGTTTAGTGTTCTCCCTGTTGGAAATACTGAGAGGGGGGTGAATCAATATTTCTTTTCAATTTTTATTTTTACCAGTTATATCACTTATATTTAGAACACAAAATGAACAATAAGAATAAATTCTTTTATTAATTTCTTCTTTACAATAAATCAAGTACAATATATGTAGGGCTCCAACCCTAGATGAAGACACAAATATTCAATCTCCCAAGCTCCAACCTATATTTTCCAAGCACCCACTTGGACTTCCAAGGCTCCAACCTTGTCAATTCTGAGGCACCAACCTCAAGGGCTCTAACCTAGTCTCTTGAGGACTCCTATCCTCTAGGGATCCAACCCTATCTTCCAAGGCACCAACCTTGTCTCTATGAGGCTCCAACCTCCTGCTTCAATTTTTCAAAATATATTTGGTTATACTTCATGGCTCCCAATGCCTTCTTCAATGAGCCCTGTCAATCTTCACTTAGTCTTCATTGTAGTCTCCACACTACGTCATCAATGAAAACCTTTTCTTCTTAGAAGGTGTCACCACTGCTCTTCATCATACCCAAACAATTTCTCCAAGTCACCTCATGATGACATCATGGTCTTCAAGAATCTTCAATAAGCTACTCCAAAACCACTTCAAGATGTATATCAATTTTTCTCTAAGAAACTTCAAAGAGCTGCTCCAATGTCTTGTCCAAGTTTATTCTTCACAAGGTTTCAACACTTCGATCAAGGAATGTCCCATAATATCTTCAAGGTATCTTCAAATATTTTCTTTGTAGATGACCGTTCCAGTGATTTATAATGCTACTACTCCAGCAAGTACTTCAACCATAGATTTTGTTTATTCCAAGACTACTTCATGAGGGATTTTGAAGGTGCCCTTAAAAAAAGTTTTGCTATAGGACTGAGCCTTTAAAGGCTAAGTATCCACTAGTAAAAGTATAGTTCGAGTTTCCTTTGGTGATTGTCAACTTCTATACTTCAATCCAAGATTCACAACTTCAACCCTGTTAGAGAGTATAAGTGTTAAGCCTTATTGCCAACCCAAATCATGTTTCTTCCACAGTCCAATGTGAGTGACTGTACACAGGTCTTCACTGTAGTAGCAACAAACTTCTGTAATGACAAGCTATAGGACTAGGTGCAGATCTGCATTATTATTGTGGGTGATTGTTCTTTGAGTTCTACACCCACAAGAAACTCACACCTGTCTACTGCTGTAATGGAGGAAGCCTTAATCAAAGATAAACAGTCGAAACCATTTTCAAATGTCACTGTCTAATTGAGCCTGAAATTCCGAGCTGTAGTGAGCCTTCATGTGGGCTATCAACCTGTGGAGTGAAGAGAGAGCCTTAGACTACCCTTAAATAATCCTGCACGATTCTGTCCACAGGTTAGTTCTGCAATCATTGTTATATTCGAGCCTTTCTAGCAAGTCCAAGCTTGAACCTTAACCTTGAAAATTCCTAAAAAATATTCCTTCCTTGGCCTCCTTTAAACTTTTCTCTGCATTTATGCCTGCATAGGACTGTTCCACTAGTCTAGGACTTGGTCTGAGCTCAAGTGATGACTGCTCTTAAGGTTTGTAATTAGCAAGGTCTGTCTCCACAGTCAACTGTCTGAGGTCTGCTTAGGATTGTTCAACACTGCTTCCACTGTTATGATGTTTTAACCCTTAAAATAGATTTAACCCATCTAATACACTTCTCCTCAACCTCAGTTCACCTTCTGTGATTATTTTATGAAATCTCTTATCTTCTCAGCCTTTCTATCTCTATTTTTCCTGCATATATCACTGTAATTAATCACTGAAATTTCATAGATAAAAATCTGAAAATTTTTATTCTGAAATGAAGAGTCTGCCCACATATTTATAGTGGTTTGTCCATCTGAAAAGACATGACTATTGGGAGAAGGGCCAACATGAATAGGCTAGCATAGGTCGGCTTGATAAAAAATGTATTTTTCTAAACTGAAAAATTCATTATCTCATCAACCACCGGGAGTTTGGGGGCAAGTAAGGGCTCTTTAGAAAGGGGAAAATATACTCTACAAGATGGTATATGATCCAATTTGGAATGGTGCCTCTAAGGTGGTAAAAAAAATTTTTCTTTGTGACTGCCCTTTATTTTTCTGTGCAGAAAGTGAATAGGATAGCATGGCTTCTCCTTTGTTTGTCTTCTACATTGTTTGGCTTATCAGTTATAGGATCATAGTGTCATCATGTATGATATCCATGTCACCATGATAGTATCTAGCGTCCATATCATCATGAAGGTATAACATTATGTATTCAATAATAGTGCAGTAATATGTCATAGTGCAGCATCATTAGGAAAGTTTCGAGGTAGTCTTCCAGCCATCAAATGAGATTTTCCAGATCATCATCTAGTCTTCCAACCTTCATCAAGTGTATGACTTCATCAAGTATCATAAGCGTATGACATCATCATATTTCATCATCAAGTATCATCCAAGTGTTTTACATCATCATATGACATCATTGGTTATGGTTTAGATCATCAAGTGCATGCAACATTAGATCAAGTACTTAGGGCTTCCTTCATTAGTGGTTTGACTTCTTCATGACTTGACATCTTCATTGATAGTATCATAGTCAACTAAGGGTCATTGCATCATCATCCATAACCAGGCATCTCAAGAATATTGACATCTCAGTCATTGCCACATTGCCATGAATGACAACATTGCCACATTGCCATCTTGGACATTCTGAAGCTAATGGTGCAACTTTCATAGGCATTTCGATACTTCTAGGTTCGAAAATTCTACTGGGAAGTTTCATGGAACCTGTTAGGGTCCTAAAAATATAGGATTCATAATTTTGAATTGAATATTGATAGTCTTGTAAATATGTACATACCTTGCTTTCTGCAAGTTGTTTTCCCATATTTAGAAAAAATAAAAAATAAAATAAAAAATAAAAAAGAGGGTAAAAAGTCCTAAAAGAAAGAACAAAGGACTTAAAAAATATATACCCCAAAATAAAAAAGATGAAAATAAGGCATGAAAGTGTGAAAATCCAAATGCCACTACTTTTTACTTTTTGCAAATGATTATGGCAGAGTGTCAATAAATGCCATAATCCATGATGAGTTAAACTATTTAATCTTGACTTGTCATGTTTTCAATTTCCATGTTTTAGATAGTGAATAAAGACTTGTCAGACAGTTTAATCTTGACAAATCAATAGATATGTAGAGAATAATGAGGAGCTCATCAGTTTAATCTGATCCCTCAGATGAAATAAGGTAGAATTAGATAGTTTTTATGCTTTAAAATAATAAATGTTTCAAGGTTGCAAGCCTAAATGCACCTGCCAAAAGGAAGAAAAAATGTTAGAGTAATGTTGGGTAGGTAGAAAGAAGTGGGAAAAGCATGTAATATTCATCACCGGGCAAAAATCACTAATTTCCCTTCCCCTTCCCTCCACAACGTGGCAACTTCTTATTGGATTGCGTCCATTTGTGGTTAAACTCCTTACCACTCAATTTCCACGCGATAACCACTGTTTGGTTTCTATTTCAAATCTAAAACCACCTCTCGCTATCGATAAGACCTGCATTCAATGGAAATTAAATGCAATAAACATAAGTGTAAAACCTTTGATAAAGCCTTTTTTCATTTAATATTTGCGTTTAAACCAGTTCTTTTGCCTCCCAACTGTCATGAGCCCTGCAGAAATCCTTTTAAAGCCTGTACTTACCATTTTATGCCCAGAAGCTCAGTATTTTACTGAAATCCACCATTGAAAACCGACTAAATATCTATTCGCCGCTCCAGTAATCTATTAAAGACCTCAAAATCAACCAAGAGCATCCGAAAAACCTTTTTAATAGCCAAATACCTGCATGTTAAGGTATTTTCCGATAAATTAAAACCTATGAATTCAAGTTTAAACCTTCTATAATAGAACCAGGCCTTTAATTAATAGATTCACCGAACCAAATTTCCTGAAAACACCAAAAAAGAGGCCAAACCCTGGCTAATGTTTTCCAGGAAACCCTGTTTTCTAAAGCCAACCTTTTGAAGCCAATTTTCTCAATTTCCAAAGCTCAAAGGATCAAATTCAAAGACCTAAAGGGTTAAAACTTCTGAATATACCCTAAAAAACCCTTTTCTCAATCAAACCAACTCAGAAAACCCTCATTTTCTATTTTATCCCAGTTTTACATCCTCTGATAAGCCTAATTGAGAAATAAGACCAACAGAAGCTATCTTTAGCCTAAGGAAACAATTAGTGACTTAGATGCCTTATCATCAACTAAGAGTTGAGATCAAATTCGAATTCTCCTCTTTGTCATCACCTATCCATAAAAAATAGTGCCAAATAGATGCATTAGTTTTGAGTGTCCTTTACTTAAGTTCTATTTATGTAAAACAGTTGGAGATATTTGTAAACAAATCTTGATATTTTTTGAAGATATTCTAGTTTAGAATTTGTATAAATACTTCACTCGTTGAAGTATTCTGTGTGGAATAAAATTGCTAAGATTACTATAGACTTTTGCTGATACATTGGAGGCTCTCATGTGTTGAATTCAAAGTAGCAGACTGGACAAAGCTAAAGTGGCATCATAATTCAATATTCATGCGATAAATTGAAGAGTGAAGTACATTTCTTCTTGTCATTGTTTCTTTTCTGAGTTTCATGCAATTCATTATGTATTTGATCTATCTTAATGTGTAACTAGGAATATTACTATAGGACTAGCCTTTTTCTCCCTGTTTTTAACTAAGTTACTATTTAAATGTTTTCTGCTGATTTCCGGTGTTAGGAATCCTTTATTGCTCCTACTCCCATTTGACCCCTGCCTCCTTCTTCCACTTTCTGGATCAAAGGATCCTTCATAGCCTTTTATCTTGATCATTCCATTTCACCAAAAACACTTTTCCCAAATCTCTGAGGGTTATCTATCTTTCCCTGAATACATTTGTACCTTTTTGGCCTTGACTTCTAGTACTGCTATCTAGAATTAGACTCCATAGCCCAATGGACAAGTAGATATCTCTCTAGTTTAATCCTAAGTGATTTTTACCCACCAAAACCTTTAAAAACAAAATCAATCGTTCTATCATAACTAGCCTAAAAACATAAATAAATAAAAAAGATAAATCTTAAAGAGAGAGCCCTCTCTAAATTCTAGGAAGGCTAGATCCTAGAATTTGAAGTAGGTTTGTGGTTACCTCGGTGAGTTCTCTCTTGAACCTGGAGAAATTACTGAATGATAACAGAACCTAGAGCCACCAGGTATTAGAGGCATAGCCAGGGGAGCCAGTGGTCATTTTGAGTGAATAAAAAGTAAATTTTGGATGTTTGACATGTTTTAGAAACAATGAGATAGGTTTCAGGAGTAGATGAGGACTTATAAGGGTGTTTTTGCCATAGTATATCTCAGGGAAACTCAAGGCCAACAGCAGAAGAGGCCATGCCCAAGGGAGCCATGGTCCGTTTCCAGTGATTGAACAATCAATCTAAGGGTATTTTGGTATTTTGAGCCCATTGGTATAGTCTACAAAACCAATGGATTTGAGCATTAGCTTGTAAAATAATTTGACCATCTTAATCCCAGAGAGCCTAGTCCATTGGTGGAGGCTAAAGGAGACGTAGCCCAAGTGTTGTGTGTGATCTCCTTTATTATTTTTCTGTTTTGTGTTGTTGGTTAATTTTCTGCAAATTATATTTTTTCTTCATGCATTTAATCAGCTAAATTTTTTTTTTAACCGCTCACACATAAATCATGTAAAAAAACACATAAACTTGACACAAGAATTCAATTGGACAAATGGATGTATGAGCATGATCCTTAGATTATTTAAATGGAATAGAAGGTTCTTGCACAACAAAAAAAATTCAGCCACCTATTTTAGATCAAGTGGTATCAGAGCTTAGATTAGCTTATTGTAGCCAAGGATAGCTATGGTTAGCTATTGGTTGTTGAATTGTGCAAGGAGAATTTAACAGTTTGAAAGTGTATGTGTGAAGGAGAAGTTGGATTGAGAGCTTGGTTCTCAAATCACAATAAAGAAATTTATGAAGCTTTGTGAATTTTTGTGAAGCTCTTTAATTCATTACATTATGATGGAAACTTCATTAAGTGGTGATTTTAAACCATCCTCCTTTGCAAGGCTCTTTGATAAAGAGATGAAGCAGGACTTATACATCATGAAATATATGGTGAAAAAGTTGTATGAAGATGTAAGGGAGTGTTGGACATTGGATAAAACAACGCTCCCTGTGTGTTTCGCGACATGGACTAACCACCTTTCATGGATCCTTATCTCTGGCGATGCGATCGTTGACTAACACCTGTCGGTTTTGGTCTAACGGCAATCATGATTCCCGACAAGTGGTATCAGAACATAGGTCACGAGTTCGATACACACCCGGCTCGCGTTGGGGGGGAGATTGTTGGAAATTGGATAAACCAACACTCCCTGTGTGTTTCGCGACATGGACTAACTGCCTTTCGTGGATCCTTATCTCTGGCGATGTGATCGTTGAATAACACCTGCGGGTTTTGGTCTAACGGAAATCGTGATTCCCAACACTTCCAACGAGCTTCCTCCATCAACTTTGGAGCTCACCTCCAAACTTAAACCTACGCCAAGTTGGTTAAAGACTCCTCTGTGTTTAGTTAATTCCACCGAGTGGGTTTTAAAACTATAATATATATATATATATATATATATATATATATATATATATATATATATATATATATATCCGTGTGTGTGTGTGTTTGTGTGTGTGTGTGTGTGTATATGTATATGTATAACAATAATTCAACCCAAGGGTTGGAGAGGGCCCACCAGAGAGTACACTTGGCGCCCTCTGGTTGGGTTGTACTCCAACCTTTAAAAAATTTCAAATTCAAACTTAGGAAGAATATTGGAGGTCATTGGACAATTAACCTCTTCACAAACCCATATTACGAATCTGAAGATGACACTTGTCACAGTGCCACTCATTGCAATCTAGAGAATATTCCCTGTAATTCTTACTGTACCCGCCACATCATCCTTGTACCTATTCTGCTCTTTTTTTGCCTATTTTGGAAAACGAACAACAGACGATAACTCAGTCATACGAACTTAGATTTTGATGAAACGAGTTGCGCCAGAATCTTGGCAACAAAATCTATCTGGTCATTCAGGTTCGAAACAATTTTGAGCACTTTGAAAGTTTAGCTAATTTTAGGCCCTGAACCAATTTTTTATCAAAATGGTAGCCTCACATTGCCTCCATCATGCAAGAGGAATGAGTGACATAATATTTTAAATTGAAATATCTCCCATCTCTTAGCCTTGAAATCGTGATTATGTGAAAGGAATCATGGTGTATTTGTACTATTTCATGATTTTGATCCAACATCCTGGCTTGGTCATGGTGGCTCATATAAATTCTAGCATGCTATGTCTCATGGCCAACCTAAAACATTCTCATTTGTCTAATGTGAATTCCCTCCTTATGTGTTGAGAGATGATGTGGGAGGAAATATTAAGGATATGGCACAAATCCCAAGACAAAAAAATCTTTGGAAAGGTGAATAATAAGGAGCAATTATTAATTTGGAGAGCTCATTTTCTAACTCTGATCTAGATGTAGTGAGTATGGAGGGAACTCAATTGTGAAGGACGATAACCCTTACTAGGAAACCACATATTTCTCTATGTTAATTGTCTTCATGGAATTACTCCCTCTAGATTTCGGGATTTTCTCTGTTTAAATTCCCCCCCCCCCCCCCCCCCAAACAACAATGAAAAAAAATGTTTCAATATTAGAGTAGATTGGAATTAGGTGAATTCGGCCTTTGTTGGTATTAATGGAATTAGTAAAAAATATATCCACTCTTTGTCTTAGACTAGGGATTCTAGGGGAATTGTAAGTCTATTATGTTGTTTGGCTATCTTTTCATCTCTTTTGCTAACCTTGAGTGTAACAAAAAGAACCCCAAAGTACCTCATCTTGACTCTCGACTTCGAGATATTAATAAGTGTCCTACCATTGTCATTAGGAGCCTAGAATATCTAAGGGGACTTATAGCTCTCTCTTCCCTTGTTGTGAAGCACAGGAAAAAGGATTTGAACAATCCATCCATAAATATAGGTGCACTCTCAAAATTTTGAAACTGACATTCTAATAGTCCAAGAAAGCTCCTTAATTCTTAGCACTCTTGCTTAGAAGCTTGGAAATTGGATAATTAACTCAATTTTTAGAAAAAACCACAACTAAATTTGAAATTAGTGGGAACAATGGAGAAAAATAATAATCTAGACATAAGGTCCATTTGTGAAACAATAAACCAGTTGTAGGAGGAAATATTAACCCTACAAATGAAACACAACCAAGTAGTCTCAAGCATCACAACAATTATGAATATAAAAGTGGAGCACTATACCATAATTTGAAAAATTTAAGATGAGACATACAATATTCAATGAAAATTTGAAATTATTCACTCATCTATGGCAGAAGGATCAACATAATCAACAAAGTCAAGTAGAAAGAGGCCTACAATTGCACATATATTTCCTAATCTAGATGCAAATGCCCCATTCAACCAGGATGAAAACTAGAAGGACAATGACACCTCAAAATAAAACTTCTATATATGATAATTTGTAAATGCTATCTTATTTTTCAAGTTTTTGGGTGCATTTATAGGTATATACATAATAGGAAATGGGAGAAATATTTAAATTTTGTGGAAAAGTGTCTTATGAGGAACTAGTTCCATAAAAGCATTATTGGGTTCACGCCTAAAATTTTGGGTGAATTTGTGAATGTAACAAGTGAATAGGAAATGCAAATGTGAGGTAATATAATTTTCATTCTTTTTCCTGTTAGAAAGAAAAGAAAGAAAAACATATATGCATATTTAACATTGAAACAAATGTTAATCAAACTAATGCAAATCCAACCTGGAATGTGTTATTGAGTGCATTGTTTGGGATGGAAATTAGTATACGATATAGTCCTCACAACGTGTAAATTGAGCTCTCCAACGTTGACTTATTTTTGTAACGATTTAACTGCTAAAGTCTACAAAGGTGTACATAGCCTATCCCTTCGGATTTGAACTACTAACCTCAAAAAAGGAACACATCATATTAACCATTAGACCCACTCAAACTAGACAAACAAATATATTTATTAATATACACTATATTTCTAATGTAATAAATATTAAATATTTATTATTTATTAAATTATACTTTAACAATAAATTGTATTTACATAGTATTTTATTATCTCTCTCTCTCTCTCTCTCAATATATATATATATATATATATATATATATATATATATATATATATATATATATATATATATATATAGATATAATAACTCGTGAATCGGTAAGTTTGAAGAAATAATCTAGGAAAGACCTAGGATCAAATTAGAGTGGTTACCACTATTCACCTTGATTTCAAAATATTCAATGATTCTTGCCCTTTCAAGCTTATAGTATTTTTTCTCAACATGAAAGTTCAACTTGTTCAATTGTTTCCACACAGGTTAACCTATCTCCTAAGAATAGAGCTCGGGTGGAGGGGAATTAAACCCACTAGCTTCCACTCAAGCTATTGTCCTTTGAATTTTAATATATAAAAATTAATAAAACTAATTATTAATAATATGTTAGGTCCCTATATTACTAGTATAGTCCCCTATTGTTGTTAGTGTAACCCCTTTATTGTTATTATTGTACCCTTGTAACCCCCATTTTGTTATTATTGTGCCCTTAAATTATTATTGTTAGTTCGGCTAGGATTACATTGTGGCCCACTAGGATTACATTATGGCCCCATGGACTCTGCTATAAGAAAGGAGGTTTGTAGATTGTATCATCAAATTGTTCATTTATGTAATGTATTGGAGGTTTCCCCCTCGAAGTGGCTTATTTCTAAGGCGTTGATATCTCTTTTCCTCTATTTTTGGAGCTGGTTACACAACATTTGGTATCAGAGCTTTGGATTCTAGGGTTTCGCTACTCCAAATAGGTCATCGTGGTATTTTCGCTATAACTTTTTTTCTACGAAGCTTCAGAAGTTGAAATTTTTAGGGTGCGAAGCCTAAATCCTGAGGAACATCGTCAAAACATTTTAGAGTTTGGTTCGAAATATTTTCGGAGATATGATCTGTGGAAGTTAGGTCTTTTTTCAGGCTCCTAAACAGGTCATTGTGGCATGTTCACTATAACTTTCTTTATACGAAGGTTCAGAATCTGAAAATTTTAGGGTGCGAAGCCGAAATCCTGAGGAAACTCATCAAAAAATTTCAGATCTTGATTCGCAATATTTTCGGAGATATGATCTGTGGAATGTAGTGCTTTTTCAGGCTCTAGAATTTCATCTCAAAGAGGTGATCATGGGAAAATCTTCATAACTCTCTCTCTGAGCATCGTATTGGAGTGTCGTAAAAAGTGGTCGCAAGTAAACGGATTGTAGTTTCTTGGCTATCAATTTCAGAGCCGAAGGATGAAAAAGTGACACGTGGCAAGTCGTACAAGTTCACTATACTGAACTAGTCCATAATTAGGTCATTGTGGGAGATTGGACACAACTTTGTCTTGGAGAATCCAAATCAAGTCAGACCTGTGGCATTCAAAAGATAATTCAGAGGGATACGTTGGTACTAAAATTCAAATATTGAAGTGTTGTAATCACAGAGATAATCCAATTTCAATATCGAGCTCCTCAAAAGCAAGAAAAAGGTGTGTATTTTTTTTTTGAATTGCATAAGTCTTGTTTGAAGAATCAATTTGAATTGATTCCAAGTGTTACACCATTTTTTGGTCATCTAACCCATTATCATTAGATGGACCCAAGTACACCATGTAAGACCAATTTTACCCTAAGTAAAATTGCCTTCACTATGTTAAATAACTTAATAAACCACATTTATTAGGTTATTTATGGTCCAAACAGGAAACCCCAAAAGTAAATATTAAACAAACCTATATTTGTTTGATTTTCCTCATGGAATAATTAATTAAACCATAATTTAATTATTATTCCTAGTCATGTTTAACCCAAAACAAAGAAATTAATTAGATAAACCTTTATTTATCTTATTATTTTCTGGGAATAATTATTTAAATCTTATTTAGATAATATTCCTTGTTAAATATGACCAAATCACCCACAAATAATTAAATAAATCATTATTTATTTAATTATCTTTCAACCACTTCCTTAAATAATTAAATAAATCATTATTTATTTGATTATCTTCTAACAGCTTCCTTAAAAAGATAAATAAATCATTTATTTATTTATTTTTGACAAATTAAGGGATTTGACCCAAGTCAAATACCTTTTCCCTCCAACAAATATAATAAAATATTCTATAAAAAGTGGATCTAGATCTGGTTAACCCATGCACCAAGATCTAGAATGACCCAATATTTTGTTATAAATAGGAGGGTTTTTCCCATCATTCTTCACCTTTTGTTGCCTATTAGATCACTCTGGATCTATACACTTGGTCACATTTTTCCATCATTTTTTGTGTGAGCTCCCATTGAGCTCTATTCTTTGCATTGGGTTTTCTACACCAACAAGAGAGAGAAATCTTAGATCTGAAGTGCTGAGGACTTCCAAGAACCCATCCCATTGAGGAGAATTGGATACGCCTTCTTGTTTTCCTCCCAGGTGCCCGATTAATATAAAAATTCTTTCAAAAATTGTTCTTGTCTTGTCTACTTATTTTTCCTGGAACTCATACATTTTTTTCACCCATGTCTGCTTTGCAAATCAGCTGTTTGCAAACTCTCTGTTCTTGACTCCATAGATATGAAGATATTGGCAGCCACTTTTGTTGTTAGGGCTATTAGTTATGCGTAGCTAAAGTGGTCCTTTTTCGTACACTTCGACAAAGGATTCATACTAACAAATGGCGACTCCACACGGGTTTTAATTTATGACCGCTGTCGTTTTTCATATTCCTGCATATCCAGCTACTTCAGACCCTAGGGTTTCTTTTCAGCTATTTATTTTTCCTATTTTTATGTTGTTTTTCTCACATAAAACCCTAAAACATTAAAATTTCTAACTTCCGTGTGTTTCTGGCCCTATTGCGCAGGTAAGCGACACCAGCCGCAACTGAGACGGAAACTTTTCTGAAAATCTGCCGCCGAGACAACCGGAAAGGGGGGTCACACTTTTTGGCCCATAACCTGCGACCTGGACCTCCAGGTCGCATTTTTCTGCCCCTTTTCTGCGACCTGCACTGAAAACAGGTCAGAACCTGCAATTTTCCTGGGTTCTGCTGCAGCTCCTGTCAGGGTCTTCCAGCCTCTGTTTCAGCCCGCTTTGACCTGGTTTTGATCTGTTTTAGCTCATCTAAGTGGGAACCTAGCCCCCTAGGGCTTCAGTACCCTCCACTTTTTGTGGAAGAGTTTTTAGCTGTTTCAGCCTCTGTTTTTCTGAGTTTCAGCTCCCCCTTGTCCAGATCTGATACCTCCTTTTCAGATCCCTTTAAATCATCCTTTCTTCCTTTCAAATCCCCTCTTGTCGTTTTGTTTGGACCTCTCTTTAGGACCTCCTCCCTGTCCTTGCCGCTTTTTGCTGATTTCCTCCCTTTTTTCCAGCCACCTTGCCTCTGTCTCTTGGTTGTGATCTGCACCTCTTTTCAGCAGCTTTATCCTTTAGATCCCTATCCCTTTTGACCTTAGATCTATTGGCCTCTTTTCCGTGTGTTTCCCCTAGATTTTTCCCTTTCTTTTTAGATTAGTTTTGAGAGACCCGCCTTCTTGGGTTAGATAGATGCACAAGTAGCTGTTAATTTTATGTTATTTCAGCATTATATCCTGTTCTCTGTAGATTTATTTTCAGTTACGCAGCACACTTTTTTCTTTCTCTCAGAACGGAAAGGGTTTAAAAATTAAAATTAACGCACGCCACACACTGACCCTAAGTGAAGAAGCGCCTGGTTAACACCGCCTGGCAAAGACTCTAAAATCAATTGTCACTGCACCTTTTCTGCCCTTGACCTCACTTGATTATGTCCCTTTCTGCCCTTGTCGGTTTCCTTCTTCATCATTGTGCCCCCAAGGCACCTTTTGCGGAGACTTCTTGGCCTTCACCCTCAGTTTCCGGTCGATCGACCTGCTCCGCCCCGCCGTCGTCGAGCTAGTCCCCCTCCGAGTCCGCACTCCGACTCCTCTCCTGATTCATCGGGTTCTCCTTCTCCTCCTGGTTCTCCCCCTGTCACCTTCACCATGTCTGGTCCAGGGCCTAACGCTGGTGGTGCTCCAGGCCCTAATGCCGGACCTACTACTAGCGGAACCGCCACGGGAACTACCTCGGCCATACCCTTGCTGCCGTACATTGCAGGCCTCAGCCTCCCCGATTTCAATCAGTTGATCAACGACCCTATTCGCCACGATGTTGGTTGGCCTGCTATGCCAACCAAGCTCCCCTCTGACATCCCTAAGTTCGAAGGCCTTGCTGGAGAAGATCCAACCAATCATGTTCGATCTTTCCACATGTGGTGTTCCTCCAATTCCATTACCGATGACTCCATCCATCTTCGTTTGTTCCAATGCACGCTTACCGGCGAAGCTTCTAAATGGTATGTTGAACAAGCCACCTCTTCCCATACCACCTTTGCGACCCTTGCCCAAGCCTTTTTATCTTATTTCCAGCTCCCTCTCCGATACGATACTTGCACGGAGCTCTTGACTTCATTCAAGCAAACCTCTTCGACCCGCCTTTCCGCCCATGTTCAGGAATGGCGACGAAGACGAAGCTTATGTCGAGGCCCCCCCTTCGAAGATCGGGTTTACATGGACTGGTTCCTTCGCACCCTCTTAGCTCCTATCGGCAAAGATTTCGCCTCTCACTTTCCTCAAACTGAAGAAGCCGCCCTCCAAATAGCCTTGAAATATGACCTGATCTATGCTCAATCTGGTTATGTTTATACCATTCTTCCTTACCTCCCTAGGCCCGGCAGCGCTAACGCCCCGGGGGCATTTCATTCCGCCGACGGTATCGTTGGAGCCCTTTCCCATCCGTACGCTCAACCTTCTATGGGCTATGGTCTCCCTCAGGGAGGGGCCAGCACCTCTAGCACTCTCCCCCCTCCCGGTAGCATGTATCCAGGATACGGCATGCCTCCTCCTTTTGCCCAACCTCCTGCTTACCTCAATGTTGCCCAACCCCACCATTACCCTTATCCGCAGCCTGGTGCGCCAGCTCCTCCAGCATACGCACTTCCATCTCCCTTGCCTCCTCAAAACCCGCAACAGCACTTACAGCCCCCTCCAGGGCAAGTATTTGCACAGCAGGGCGCGACTAATCCCCCTTCTTCTCAAAGAAGGCAGAGAGGCAATCCAAACCAATCTGCCCCTGGTACCCGTGGACCCAATCCTGGTGTTGACCCTAACACTGCCAACCAGCAACAGGGCACTCAGCCCAAGCCGGACAGGCCGCTTCGCACAAATAAGCCTTGTTCATGTTGCGGTGTTTATGGTCATTACACCCACGATTGTCCCCTCTTACCCCAGATGCGGCAGATGTGGGAGTCTCAAGCCACATTGCGCGGACAACATGCCTCCCCTCATGCTCCTCCTAATGTGGCCACTACCCAGCCAACTGTGTTTACTGATCCTTTCCCTCAGCAAGGATTCGTGGCTACCCAACCGCCCGACAGCCAGGTAGCCACCCCCCCTTCCCTTTCTAGTTCCTCTGATTACCAGATCCTTATGATGCACTCCGATCCTAACCCGTCCGTCGATCTTCACCTTCAAACTCGGTCTCGCCAGTACCCCAAGCCTCCTTCTCAGTCTGCCCCCGAGCCTCCTTCTTCAGGTTCTACAGAGCCTCTTTCGACATCCAGTGGCCCCTTACATATCCCTCAACCCAAAGTTGAGGTTCATACCAAGATTCCTAAGGGACCCCTACATCGAAACGCTGCTTCTGGTCGAGCTGCTCATTCGTATAGTATAGTAGATGATTTGGCGCAATCCCCTGCTGCCATTTCCACACTGGAACTCCTCCAGTCGTGCCCTTCCCAAAAGAAGGCTCTACTATCTGCCGTGGGCGCTGTCGATCCTGCTGATGACCAAATGATTGTTTTCGATGCCACTCAATCGGACCATCCCCCTCTTCCTCCTTCCGTCGCTTTCCAAATCCCAGTCAAAATCCGGAACGCCAATGTATCCCGGTGTATAATTGATGAGGGGGCATCCACCTGCGTGATGTCCACTTCGGTTTGGAAGCAACTCGGATCCCCTGAGCTGGCCCCTTCCACGATCACCCTTCGAGCGTGGGACGGCCATGCCTCCCAGCCCATTGGCATGTTTCGTAATTTTCCTATCACCCTCGCCAGTAAGACTATTTGCATTGACGTCGAAGTCATCGACGCCCCGCTAGATTACAACATTCTATTGGGGCGAAGCTACACCTATGCTATGTCTGCTGTCCCATTCGCGGTTTTCCGCAAGATGTCTTTCCCCCATAATGGAAAGATAGTCACCATTGACCAGTTGACATATCATGAGCCAAAATCTCAGACCTCACCTGAGACGACCATCTCTTCTATAGCCAACAAGCAAACCGTCGATTCCTTGACCAGTGTCTGCCCCGGCGTTTACAAAGATTCCTCCCTGCTTGGAACTTTTCCTAATCTCCCCCCTCCTCCTATCACTGATCCCAGCTTATCGAATGTTTGCATGATGCAATCGTCTCAGGCTGCCCTTAAGCAGCCTGCTTCGGCTAGTCAGCAACCTCCCCCTCGCCCTCCGCAACCCGCTCCTAGCCATTCCTCTCAGCCAGCCGGACCCCCTTCTTCTGTCCCTCACCCTACAGCTGGTATCCCTGAACCCATTTATCCTCCTGGATCGGTTCCCCCAGGCCTTAACCATCTCGGAGCCGTCCCTCCTGGTCATTACCCTGCTGGGCAGATACCTTTCTTGGCTCCCCCTCCCGGAGTATTTTCTGTCCTCGTCATGGCCGCCCTCTCTCTCCCTAACCTGACCCT